>CM032659.1:37249404-37302287 GCA_019095985.1 Streblospio benedicti | reverse complement strand
TTTAGATATATGTCAAACCTGATATTGCAAATACTTATTCTACTAAACACACATATCCAACCAAGTCATAACAGTTAAGGCCAGGGTAATGTGATTCTATGGATGACGAAAAAATTGGCTGTAAAATTTTCCACAAGGTGGGTAAGAATAATAAAAATAAAGCCCATGGTCAATAGCGGACAGGAAGGGGGAAAAATAAAAATAAACAAATATCCGAAGGAAAGTTTGGGATGGGGGAATAAAAAAATATTCAGTAGTCACTGTAATCAGGCAGTGTGTGGATTTCAATTACCAATGGTCATTTTGTTCTTTATTCAAAAGGTATGGGTCGATGTGTATTTCCACGAAAGGTGAAGACACTTGTCACTTCCGTGCACACCCTCAGCCCATTAAGGCCTGTGGGGTCGATCACCAGGTCATGGCCAAGCGTCAAGTATTAGTATCAGACCACTTTATAATCCATCCATGGTCCTCCATCTGCATTGTGCTGACCCATCTTAGGGTGGCCTTCAGGCTTGACTTGCCCATTTGGACTCTCGAAGGCTTTACCCAAGGGCCACTAATGCCACTAGGGGAGTGCTACATGTGGCTAGCACACAGCATCATTTGTGTGGAGAGTAAATCAGGTACGCAGGTGCCTAGCCCTAGTCCTACCTACATGTAAAGCTGATTTATCACCCTGTATACCTAGAGAGAGACACCTATGAACGAATGTATGCTGCATATACGGCTACCTTAGCCCCCTTGAGTAGTGAAGTATTTCCTTGTCTGATAGGTGTATGAGTCCCGGGTTAAGGGCTGAAATAGCCTTACCCCAACCAGTCAAAGTATGATGATGGGTCTTATCATATCGTATGGCAATATTTACATCTAGGAACATCTGGAAAGCTCAGATTCTGTTACAGAATAAAGGAAACTCACTCATATGTGTTAACATCAGCATTTATTATCGCTCAGCCATCTACATTTTTGCCTTGGTTTTACTGATTCCGGTTGTCAAATCAATTGAACATTACATATGTCACCTGCCGTTCTCAACTAAACAAATGTGGCAAGCCATTAGTAAATAATTTTTTCAAGCCATTAAAACTTAAATTTTAAGAGGAAATATTGGAAGAAGGGGAACATTTAAACGTCCACAAAACACAGTTAGTGGTCAGTTTTGAGAAAAACCTTAGTGTCCACTTTCCACATAAAAGGAGGTTCACTTTATAGCTCCTCTTTATATATGATGGAATGTGATGGTTTATAATTGTGATCCTATTTGTGCTCACATGACTTTACATTTCACACCAGGTCATTCACACACTCAATGATCATCAATTGATCATTTCTTATAAACTTGCATTGGGAGCACATTCAGTGTACAATGCTAATCACCCCTACAGGTACTCACTCACTCTTTCAATCCAACGACCTTTACCTATAAACTGGGCTAGTGCTACAAACATCTTGGATTTAGCCAATTGACTAAACAAGCCAATTAATCTTTTTTAGCCAATTCGATAAACATATAAACTATTCTCTAGCCAAGGATCCCAAGGCCAAAATGTCAGTATTATAACAAAAAATCTGTATCTTCATTCATTTTGGCGATTTCTATGTATTTCCCAGCAGAACCTATTTAAATCATTTTACATTGTAATAATAACGCAAAATTACTAGTTTGATACTTTGATAATATTTCTATTTTAAATATTTTAATGACATCTTGTGAATGTGTTTAATTTCGAACTCTCCGGAGACAACTATGAAAGTTTCATACACACCAGACAACTCCTTCTTTAGTCTCCTATAGCTCCATATGGTTGATATATAGTCAAGTATTTATATTTATTGAAAGACTTGGGATGCAGTCATGCAGAAAGTTCTTGCATGTTGAGGCATGGGTCTGACAGATCCTATTGACTAAAAGGCTTGGAAGGAACGTTTGATATGTAGACTGGGAAGCCAGGTCACACCCTCTGAATTAGGAATAATTAGGTCCTGCTTAAATAAATGTACATGATTTGATTGATTGATTGATTGATTGATTGATTTAGAACCAGAAAATCACTAGGCTTGATATAGGCTCAATACATATCTGATCTATATGTCACTGTTTGTTGTTATGTGGTATATACTTTAAAAATTTCAGCAATGGCCCCAGAATTCTTCTGATGACCACATTGCATCAACTAGTGAAGTACATGGAATAACAAACTCTAAATTTGTTAACACATATTATATACTACAATTTTAAATTTTTCTACTAATGTTTCTGCGGGTGGCCCAGTGGGACTGGTAGAGGATAGCTATGCACATCTTCTTTCGAAACCTCTCGGCGCTCCACCATCAATTTTGCCAGCATTGACAGGTGTCATGCTGGGGGGGCATTGTAAAAAATTACTTGCATTTTCTCTCATACAATATCACATATGTGAGGTTCAAACAACATGTACATGGCTATAGTTATTATCAAAAACTAACCTAGTCTACCACCTTTGATTCTTCATCATTATATCATTACTATACACTGACAGATTGGTAATCCATAGAAATTTCATTGACAATAAAATATTGTTCAGAAATACAATTGCAAGTTGCCACATTGTCAAGCTATTCCCACAACGCACGTATAATTCTGGCATTGGCATAGCAATCTTTACGGAGCGCATTGTGTAGCATATATTATTATCACGGCTGACGACAAATAGTACTTTCTTTCAACTATTTAGGGATTAGTTTGCTCAACACCCACCACCAGACCAGATCGGGAATCAAACCCACAACCTTCTGGTCATGAGTCCAACACCTTATCCACTTGGCCACTGAAGCACAATATGTAAATGAAAATGAAAAGTGCTCAAGACAAGTGTCCTTAAAAGGAAGGTGTCCACATAGACAGGTTCCATAGTATCTCATTGAATAATGAAATTAGAGACACAAAATATGCTGACTAAAGCTAAGGACATGGTACGGGGAATCCAAATGGCTTATCATATTTGACCTTTGCCATCTCCTCATGAACACTAAATGGAATCAAGTAAAAGTATTTTGAACTTGAATTGTTTTAATTTACCCCAGCAAAAATATAACAGACAACTTCCTCGTAAAATAAAGCTTTGCATGATGGCAACTATTAAGGCAAACTTGTAAAATGGAGCATATAAATTATTGATTTTGAATGGTTTTGGTTTTGAAGGACAAAGGGGAGATTTTTATATTTCTTTTGAAAATTAAGTAAAATAGTAGATTCATCCCATTAATGTTTTGCCATTTATGAATGTTATAATTCTGTGAACTTTTCACATACTCAAACAACTTTATATACACCAGGTCATTGACATCCCTGTAACACTATAATACATGTGAACATTCACTGGGAAACATACAAGATTTGCTGGGTTTCCATTAGCCAACATAAAAAGATGATGAGGTCAGCTCCATTCAGGTTCAGTAGAGCAATCATGCTGTTTAAGCAAGGTAGATCATAGTGTTTCCTGGATGCATGGATAGAGACAAGTATTGATCTTGTGTGTCAGATGAACCTGTATCTGATGTACACTACAGCACAGTGTATAGTTATGTTAATCTCTCACAGTGAGACAATGTAATAATAGAGCATGCCCTCACCTCTGTTATTCTTGGCATGGATGTCGGCTCCCCGCTGGAGGAGGAGATCAACAGTATCTGTCTTTCCTTCCTGAGCTGCCAAGATGATCCCAGTATTTCCTGCAGATAGAGATATGTAGCTATTAAGCATGGATAGAGGTAGATAGTTAACGTGGTCAGTAGATATAATTAGTTAACATGGTCAATATTCTTGTGTGTGATGAACCTGTATCTGATGAGGGCAGTTTATCAAACTGCATGTGATCAACATATACGCTTGAGAACCCAGATATGAGTGGTAAATAGAGGGATTAATTGACATGGCAACATTATTGTATACACAGTGTAAAATGATCATGTTCTGGATTAAATAGTTTTGTGTGATGTGGCAGTGAAGCAGGCAGGGTATGAGGAATGGGGGTGAAGATTCTGTGTACAGACAGGGTGTTAGTGGTTATTAAAGAAGGGAATTATTGACATGAAAAGTTTGTTATATATATGGTAGAGGTTCTATATGTGAGTGAGTGTTACGAGGGTGAGGTCACTGTCTCTGCATGTTAATGGAGGGGTCAATTGTAGGTCATTCCTGTATGTGTTATGGTAGAGGGTGTGTGTGTGTTTGGGGGGGGGGGGTCACTTACATCTCTTCTATCACATTGATCAATATTACATAAGACAAATGTTATATATTATCCCTTTGTATGTGTCACTGTAAGTGAATACATTAAACCTTCATATCCTCACCTCTCCATCTTTCACCCCATATGTTTAAACTATTGTTGTGTAATTAACAGTGAAACTGTATATTTTGTTAAGCTATGGTTGGTAGTTAACAGAGAGAAAGTTGGTCAGTAGGTCTTGTGTGTGATGAATCTGTATGTGAGTCAGATGTACTCTACAGCACAGTGTATAGTTATGGCAAGTGGGTCAGTGGGGGGGGGGGCTAGTAGGGGGGGGTTAGTTTGGATGTACACTACAGCACAGTGTTATGTTAATCTCTCAAGGGGGTTGGTGGAGGGGCCAATGCCTTTCATACAGTAGAGTGTGTATGTGCATGTAGGACAGAGCAGTATATCAAACCCCCATGTGATCCACTTATAGTTGTGTGTATGAGGTTGGTGACTTTTTTCTGTGTAATGTGTATATAATGTAGGTAGAGTTCTATTTGATGTCATGTCATAGAGGGTGTGTGTGTTTGTGGTGAGGCTGCTTTGTGTCATATGGCAGTAACATGTGGCTGTGTTGGGGGTCACATGGACTAGAGGGTGTGTGTTGGTGTCAGAATCTCTAACAGTGAGTATATCATACAATATCCTCACCTCTCCCCATTCTCCTGCTCCATGTCTGCGCCGGCGTCGAGCAGCGCCGCCACGGTGCCGGCCGTGCCGAACTCACAGGCCAGTATGAGGGCCGTGGTCTTGTCCTCATCCTCACTGACCGCGTTGACTTGTGCGCCGGCCCCACAGAGAGCCGCGACCACGGCGCGGTTGTCTGTGTCACACTGGGCGGCGGCGCATCAGCGCGGTCCGGCCGAACTGACCGAGGGCCCTGACGTCGGCGCCGCGGGCGAGGAGCAGCGAGACCACGTCAGGTTTGCCGGACAGCGCCGCGGCGTGGTGAAGAGCTCGAGAACCTAGATATGAGTGGTAAATAGAGGGATTAATTGACATGGCAACATTATTGTATATATGGTAGAGGGTGTGGGTGTGTTACGGGGCGAGGTCACTGTCTCTTATGGTCACATGTGTTAATGTGCAGTGGGAGGGTCAATTGTAGGTCACTTCCTGTATGTGTTATGGTAGAGTGTGTACATCGTATGTTGTTGTGGTCACTAACATCCATTCCATTGACCAATGTTACATAAGAGATATTTTGTTTATTTACTCTTTATATTAACTCCTGCTTGTGTGTGATGAATCTGTATGTGAGCCTGATGTACACGACAGCACAGTGTATAGCTATTATGTTAATCTCTCAAGGGGATTAGTGGGGGGGTCAAATGCCTGTGTGTGTGATACAGTGGAGTGTGTGCATATAGGAGAGGGCAGTATATCAACCCATGCAATCCACTTATATATGTGTGTGTCAGGGATCTGCACTCTCTATGTAATGTGTGTAGGACGGGAGTATATCAACTATTTGACTTATGTGTGTGTGGTGGTAGAGCTCCTTCTATGTGTTGTGTGAGAGAGATGGCTACCAACTTACAGCAGTGCCTGGGCTGACATCTCTGTGGGGTGGGCGTGTGTGTATCAGGGTGGTGAACTCTCTCCATGTAATGTGGATGTAATATAACTATAGGAGTTTTATTTTTAGTTATGTTAATCTTTCAAGGGGTTTAGGGGTGGGGGGTCACTGACTGACAATAGAGAGTAAATGTATATGTAGGACAGAGCAGTATATCAAACCCCCATGTGATCCACTTATAGTTGTGTGTATGAGGGTGGAGCACTCCCTCTATGTAATGTGTATATAATGTAGGTAGTGGAGTTCTATTTGATGTCATGTCATAGAGGGTGTGTGTGTTTGTGGTGAGGCTGCTTTGTGTCATATGGCAGTAACATGTGGCTGTGTTGGGGTCACATGGACTAGAGTGTGTGTGTTGGTGTCAGAATCTCTAACAGTGAGTATATCATACAATGATTAATGTAGAGGCAGGGGATTGGGGGGTGGCAATGCTAGGTGTGTGTGATACAAGGAGTGTGTTAGTATATAGATAAATATCCTGAGGGTGTGATGGCAAAGTCTGGTGTGTCCAAATGTCACAAGGTAAATATGTATATGGTGTGTGTCAATATTTTTGGTTCAATGAATCATCTCAATGTAAATAAATGCATATAATGTTAGAGATCACATTATATCATGGTATTTGTATCTGTGTGTTTTAAAATTAGTTGTCAGCCATAAATCAACTCTTCTGTCCCATTGATGTTTAATTCATAATAAATGTATTTTGGGTTAAATTGAGCAGCAGTGCTCATGTCTCTGTGGGGTTGGACATTGATGTCCCCATGGTGGATGTATTATAGATATAAAGTTTTATTTTCAGTTATTTTCACCTCTCAAGGGGTTCATGGTATGACTGACATTGTCGAAAAATGCCTCAAAAGGTATGAACCCCATGGATCCACTTATAGTTGTGTGTTTGAGGGTGGAGCAATCCTCATGTAATGTGGTATTAATGTAGGTAGTGGAGTTCTAGTGCCATGTGATAGAGATGATGCTTTTGTGTCATGGTATAAATTGTGGCTGTGTTGGGGGTTTGGACTAGAGGGGGTTGGGATCAGAATTATAACTATATGGCAAAGACAAATAAAACTTTTGATGAATGTGATTAACACAACACATAATCTCATAATTATTCTCACCAGTTATTTATACAATACAATATCCTCACCATTTCTATCCTTCTGGTTGTATGTCCACGCCTCGGTCCAGCAGCAGAGACACGACGTGTTTTTATGGCCACAATCCAGCCAGCAGCAGAGACATCTGTGGTGTTTATGACCCCTGCGTTCAGTAGAGTGGTCAGTCAAACTTTATAGCAGCGGACCAAAACCATTGGTGCTTGGTCCATGGTGTTGGGGCTGAACTGACCTGGTGTCCATTTTAGATATCAATTGTCACTTCTGACATAATGACTTGGCTGCGGCCACGGCTTGTACTGCTTGGTCCATGATGATCTAAATTTTGAAATACACAGGACATCAAAAAATACTGGGTGTTATATGTTAAGTAATGGTTCAAAAAATATATATCTATCATGTCATGGAGAATGTTAAACAAGTGTTGGTTACATTGTGTATACAGTGGAACCTGTCCATATGGAAACCTCCCATTTAAGGACACCTGTCCTACGTACACACTATGCACTTCTATTTTCATATTACTTATGAAGCAAACCTTTCACTTCTCCTGAAGGTGTTATCATATGGCAGGTTCCACTGTATATCAATTTTACCTGTAAAAATATGCCCCTCACAGAATTAGAATGTATTTTTCCACCTACCAGTAATTTCAATTAAAGAAATGCCATCAAATGCATAAGAATTATAATGTTAAGTACTAGTATGTGAACATGAAAGGTCAACATTCACCAAAGCAAAAAAAAATAAGGATATATTTCCCATACCATCATATTCCCTTATACAACTTACTGAGTCATCTAAATATTAAAACTTCAAAGCACCAGCACAGAACTACAAGATGGTGCATAATTGGTTTAAATATATAGAGTTTTGATAAATTCTGGTGTTATATTCCAACAAATCAGAAATCTGTGAATCCCAAAATCATGAGAAGTCGGCAGCATGCTACAAAAAGCAGAAGTTAGCAGAAACAGCTGTACCATGGAGACCAATGATGTAATATATATTTTATGCACAACTTTTACAGTGGTAGATATCTTATTTTTTGCTTCATTGAGAGAATATATAAATACCAACTTGGTGGCACAATCCAGACAATACTTGCTTTGATAACATCTATTTTAATCAGATAAGAAAATAATTAGTATATTGCTATTACATAATAATAGTAATAATGTTCTAGTCAGTACTATTGTCAGGTATATTTATATTTAGTTCTAATATTTTTAAAAGATGGCAACAAACTGCATTTTGTCTAGTCAATTAACCACTCACAGTGTGAGTTTTTAATTTACATGTAATATATGAGGTGTGGTGCTAATATTTATATCTACGTATATGTACATTTTTATTACATTGTTTTATATGTACTCTAATGCATGTATTGATTATATATGAATTCTTTGTCTGAAATAAATAAATGAAAAATAAATAAATAAATAAATAAATAAATAAATAAATAAATAAATAAATAAATCTGATATACTCATAAAACTGCACTTTAAACAACACAGAAATTAAATACTATTATTTAAGGTTTTTGGTAAAGAATTCCAAAACACAGGCTACAGTGTGCAATTTCTTCACCAGAAAGAGGAAGTGAGAAATCTCTTATAGGCAGTGTCATCATCATATCTCACAGATATATACTGCGTATATAGCCGTGATACAACCACCGTTGATATTGTGGAACTTTTGAATAAAGTCCAACCAATCAGAAGCCCCACTGCCAAATGCTCAGCCATGATATCAAACATTAGACATTACATTGCCAAGTAAGAAAAAATGAGTATTGATTTTGCTTTTGCCTTTGACGAAAGTCTAGCCCAGCAAATATTTCCCCTAAAAAAACGGTTCTTAACCCTTGTTTAGTTATTACAACTCTGAATATGTGCAGTGTAAAATAAATTTCTGTATACTGATGATGAGGTACTATTAACAGAAATATTCACATGGAGTCGCATGGAATGTGATTTGAATTTTAAAGACAATTTGATGATTAACTATGCATTTATATTGTAACTGACTCAGCCAAAATTAACTTGATGTCTGTTGATTTAACAACTGTCCAATCTCTAAAACCTAATTTAAATAAGACAGGAGTGAATCTTATATCTATAGGAATGATTTAAAGATTACATTTACCACCTGAAGCTACCATTTATGTTGTGGTTGGGGCGGCTGGCAGGAACCGAAGATCGGCTTCTGGTGTCTGCAAGGCAATAACACGTCATAGCTATAGTGAACCAGACGTTTGATGTCATCAGATGTTGGTATTTGAAGGTTAGGTTAGAGCAAAGTGGTTCTAGCTATTATTTAGTCAGATTATAGAATGGTTGTAATTATACTATCCTGTGCACTTTATATATTTCATTAGAATTAATGACATATATTAGAGTAGAAAAATGTATGTACACGATTAGATTAAAATAGAATGTGTGCTAAATTGTTAAGAAATATTTATTGATATAAAAAAATGTTTTACTACTATTTCACCTGCTACAGAAGCTTTGAGCTTGGGGTTCTTGAGGCAGCTGCACCTGCAATGTAGAGATGGAGGTGCAAACAAAAAATTACACAAACACTGTAAGTTTAAACACTAACCGGCCATTTTATGTTCTTGTGAAAAGGTCATCATTTATATATTTGATACATGGCATTCATATATGGTGACCGACAAACCATGACACATGTTCATTATAACACGATAAACACTCAAAGATGTCAATATTTCACAACAAATGAACTGGAATTTACAGAGTATTTTTTGAAAAGGTAGGACGTCATGCGATATCAAATATCTTATGTATCTCTGTGTAGTACAACAAATGTCATACGTTTAGAAATAATGTCAGACATACTATTCCATGTCAGTCTTACTTAGAAATATGTACGTATTACTGACCTGGAAGTTTTATTGAGAAAAATTTGAAAACATTCTGTTATTTCATGCTGTAAACAATAAACATTTTTTTCTTGTCTCAATCATCTACCCTTTATTTGCAAGTACTTTTTTCAGAAAATCCAATGTACACACAATTCTTTAGCATTGGCATACATTTAGTGAGTGTACAGATGGCCAATAGAGTTATATAATGATTTACTTATTTAAATTGATGCCAAAATTGTGACCCACTTTTAGAGGGCACTATTGTCCGGTCTCTATGGAGAAATATTGACTGGCCGATTCCGGCTCTAAGCCAATCAGAATGCAGGATTTAGGAGCGTGTCACAGTGTTATAATATATCATTTAAATTTCTAGAACCTAATTGAAATAACATAGGTTTGAATCTTCACTTCATATAATATATAAATCAGAATAAGACAGGCATAAAGATGACATTTACCACGTAGAGTTCCTGTAGCGCTGTGGTTGGGGCGGCTGGCAGGACGGGTGGGCAGATCAGCAGCTGTAGGGCAAAGATCGGTGATGATCAGGTAATGATTATGCTTGGTAGTACAAGGTTTTAATACATTTGAGTTCATTAGATTATATGCCATATATAGAAATATAGAAAACTTAGAAGGAGATAACGACAGTAATATGTCATCACTAGTGCTTTGTAGTGGACCAGAAGGGTGATGATCAAGTGCTGATTATTCTTGCTAGTTAAAGGTTCGGTTGGAGCAAAGAGGGGTTCCTGCTATAATTTCTTCACGTTATATTTAGCTTTTAATGAGATTATCTTGTATTTTTAATACATTTGAGTTCATAAGAAGAATAAAAACTTATGAAAATATTGAAATTCTGAAAGAATATACCGGTATGCTAAAATGTAATTCAGCTCCTTTAAAAGCTACTCACAGGCAACTGAATCTGGGATGCTGGGGGCAGGGAAAATGTGGAGCTGAAACAGAAAATAACATTTTCTTTAAACCTTAACCACCTCTTTTAGGTTCTTGTGAAAAGGGCAGGTGGTCACTAAAAATCCCCAATCATTTATGTAGCTGATATTTGTAAAGCAAATCTCTATGTAGCTTTACCGAAATCATGAGCAGAAGTCAGTAACATGCAACATAACAGTACAAAAAGCCAAAGTTAGCAGAAATTGATTAATCCAGTGAAACAGTTCTGATTAGAGCAACATCAATTGGAATTGAATTTATCATTCTTTTTCATGTAATTTCATTGGTTATCATGATCCAGAAGTACCCGATAACCCGGAGAGGGTTATCACCCCTCTTCGAAGAGGGGTGATACTATGGTAATCATGCTTGTTCTTAGCCGGACTACTTTTTTCAAATTCTTCAAGATAGTCACAATGTCCAGTCAGCAGCCCAAACGAAGAAGGATAAATCCTGTGATTTATTCAGACAGTGAAGGTGACTGATTGCTATCAAATCAGTTTACCCGGCTTTATTTATTTTAGTATAATTTGTATCATTTGTATAAATATCACACTTCTATTTTGTCTTATCACAGTTTATGACTTCTATATGATGTACTACTATGTAGGGACCTAGGGTAAAAATACTAAAATCAGTTCGTTTCATGACTTCAGAATGAATTAAAAAAACTCAATTTGAACTTTGATTTTTTCTGTCAACACATCATCCACAATCCCGCTAGAAGTCTAATGCAATCACACACAATCTGATAATTGTCAATCTACAAATATCCTCATGATAAAATTATCCATTGCAACATTAATTTGATTTTTTTTTCAATCATGTAATTTGAATATACTCCACAACAAAAACAGTACTGTTATCAATGCTGCGTAAATACTACTTTAAGTTGGGCCTAAGAACATATTGATTTGCTATTAAGCCGTGACCTCCTTTTTGACACCTAGATCTAGATGAAAAAAAATCTTCCGTCGTCGCATGATTTCTACAGTTGATTCAAGAGAAATATGATGACCTACGCACTTATTTATGTAGCATTTAACAGATGATAAGAATATATTGAGGAAACCATTCAAAATATCACTGGAATATTTGATGACAATTAATAAAACGTGATATGGTGTTTGAAGCGGGGGAAAATTCGGGATGATTAGTGTGGTGATTATGGAGTGTATTTCTACGCGATCTGCATATATGGATTTACTCAACAGATTCCAGAATTAAACATGTTTTTTTTAGGATAGTTACTTTTAAAACCGTATGTCAAACGTTTAAAGCAGAATGATAAATACAAAATCGGGTTCGTTGTTTAACATGAATTTTGTTATTAGGACTCGTTCTTGTGGCGAATCACGACTCGTCCTTCGGATTCGCCACAAGAACTCGCCTAATAACAAAATCATGTTCAACAACTCACCCGGTTTTGTGTATTTATTCTAAAAATTCGACTATTTAGTCTACGTACACTTCTTCATCCAGGCTGGAAATTGTGTTTAGTACATAATAACATCCATTTTAGAAATCTTCAACCAAATAAAATAAATGAAAAACATAAGAAAACGAATTCATTTACCACGAAAATACAGTAAAAATAGCAAGTGCATGTTGTATATTAGATTCAGGCTCATTCACATATATGATTTGCTTTACTAAAATGTAGTATCTGAGTTAAAATACGAAGTACGTCATACGTCACACGTCCCAATACTAGTAGTACAGCAGAACCTCATTATCTTGATATTGCGAGTCTATACATTTCTGTACGTTTTGTTTCCAATCAATCACATTATGAAAATACCTGGGTATATCTGTTGGTTATCCAATTATGAACATATATCAGTTATTTATACCTACAGATTCAAGTTCACAAGTTTCTACTGTAGTATTTTTGTTGCATTACCGAGCATAAAGGGGGTAACAGAAAAACTATAAGTCAAATGCGAACTTAATACTTACAATACCTAAAGATGAAAATGTGGTACAATTAATAAAGTTAGAATGTGAAGAGTGAATGGGAATTTATATACAGTAGAACATCCATTTCCCGACAGCTGTTGAGGTACATGCATAGGTAGAGATATTTAATTGAGGACTGTCCCTGGACAGGTAGTTATCTAAACCTGTAATATTGGCACATAGTTTGTTTTGTGCACCATTTTTTGTGACATGGTCTATTTTATGCAACACGGTTTATGACAGTGTCTGTTTTATTGGTTGTTCACATAATATTTTTAATGCACAATCATTAGATATATGGTATATTAATCATTGTTTTATCAAAAAAATAATGCCACTGTTTTTCAATGAACAACTGTGCGGATGTATCCATGTATGTGTGTGGAAAAGAGACATTGCTATGACTGTACATGCCACATTGAAATAAGATGTATAGTAAAACGTGCAAGAGCATGATTATGTGAAAAATGTTTTGTGAAGCAAAGGATATGAGACCTGCAATTCGCCGACATCATGTACACACTGGCCAATGGTACATTTAGTAAGTTTGTAAACATTGAAAAGGTCTCTTAAGAGACGAAAAGCTTTTTTGTGCAATAAAAACTAAATTTATACATTAGAAGTCAAATGTGGTAAGGAAAGACACTTATACGTAAAATGAGACCTACTGCCACGTACATAGTACATAGAATAACTTTTATACATACTAATTATCATTCTTTTTACAGCTATTCTTGCTTAGATGATAACACACTAATCCAGAACGTGTTTTATATACTGATATAATATACATAGCATGCTTATATTTTGAAGTAGTATTTATAGCACTTGCAAAGTTCAGTATCATACATCAATATTCTTACGTTATACGTACGTCATGCATATGTGCATGTTAAGGTCAAAGTTCACTATGGTATATTATCTAATGTACTGTCAGTAACCATAGTATATTGTTTTGAAAACTGCTATCTAAACCCTAAAACTAATTACTTGACAAATATATAACTGGGGTCAGCATGACGTTTTACAGCTATATTAGTAAACTATTGTTGTTTCATGTATCATATCTTATAATCATTCTTTTTATCGCTCTCTTCTGAATTCCACCATCGTTCTGTACATGTCAAGAGTACGTAATATGTCCCACCCCCAGCCAAGGACTGCTAGTGACTCACACAAGGACGTGTGATAAAGTGGGGCATTACAAATGATGACAGCAACTTCAAAAGCATACTTTACGATTTGTATTGATGGGATTGATATTATTTGCAAGACATTTTGGCTACGAGCCTTCAACAAATGACAGTGGAAAAATACTTCATCACTCTCCATCCAATATAAAGACAAAGCTCTATTTGAGTGTACATCGATATAAAGAGACCACCAATATAGAGAGCACCTCTATAATACGATTGAGGATGGAGATTCCAAGATGCAAAGGCAAATACTGTAAACCCTCATACAGTGGTCTCAATAGAAAGTTCCTAATCTGCATTTAAATGCTGAGAACAACATTGTGAGGCCATAGTTCTCAGGCTTGTCTAGATACATGCATGACCAGGTCTACACATTATGTTGCCTATGACCATGAGATGCTCTCTTCAGCAACACACTCCTCCAAGATATATCGACCCCTATGTCATATTTGCGTGGCTGGACATGGCCCCATTTTCAAGGAGCAGTGAAAGTTACATGCAGCACTTTGTACCTTGATAAAACTCAAGTGTTTTTTCCTCATTATGAGTTGGCGCATCCTGATGGACAAAATATTCAAATCGCCAAGTGATAAACTGTACATTGCTAATGACAACAAACATATACAGAAACCATTGCATTTATGTGAACATGGATGAAGTTGAATGGAAACTTCCGAATGGGGTCTGCATCAAAATTATTTACATAACGCCTATCTATGGGCATCGTCATATCTCACGACTATATACGCAGCACATGGTATGGACAAGGACTTTAAGGCAGTGTGAGTGATCAAGCCGTGAAAACCGACGATGATCTATGGGCTTTTTCATGCATATCTCATGTGAAAGCTCATAACCACAGCCAACCCCATGTAACATGTATCATTAACATGTACAAACCCGCCTCTTTATGTGAAGTCGCCATTGTTACTCACAGTTGCTTAGGGTCACAACAGAACATGTGACGTCAGAGAGCGGGAGTGTGAGATAGTGGGTCACGGGTGGCTGCTAAGCTTACACTATTTGGAGATCATATTTACCATAAAAATATTTTTAGACTGCCTATACAGAGATGGGCTGCGACCTTATAATGAGTGATAGTTTTGAAGTCTCATACATTTGTGACGAAATTGTCAAGAACCTCTCTAGAGACCACCTCTCTACTGAGACCACTTGGGGCTAGCCCGGATGGTATAAATAGAGGTTCTGTCGTCTTGTATACTTCATAAATGCAGGTCACGCATGGCATAAGGCGGGTGTTGAGTGAGGTCATATCTACATCGTGTAACAGCAATTAAAATCGCCTATGTTAAGATCAACTCTTAAATAAGACCACGTTTTTCAAAGCACCAATGACTCGGGGTGCGTTGTCCTTTGCATGTATAATGTATCTTAAGCACTTCCTTGCTCACTCCAGCCGTAAATAACACTTATGTACGAGTCTGAAGAACCAGAACATAAGAGCACCAATGACCTAGTGTAAGATGTTAGAAGTGCACACCTGCCATGGTTCATTGATCAGCTGAGATGGAGTCACCGCCGGAAGTGCAGGCAACTGTAGTATCCAATCAATATCAGTTCTCTATTGAGACCACCTCTATAAAAGACCACTCATAAATACCTGGTAGCCTGTTATGAACCTACATTTCCACTCTTCACAGTCTACATGTTTCTTACTCTACACATGTTATCATGGACAACTGCTGACTGTATCAAACATTCTTCACAGTAACAAAACCCTGACATCAATATAGATACTAGAATAATGTAAATATTTGACAAAGTTAAATAGAATTTAAGGTGAGTGAATTAAAAAGAAGATTCATCCAAACTATCAAGTTACGAGAATGTGGGGAGATGTTTTTTCACTCGAGCTATTCCTAGTTTTGAGTTACTAGGAATCAAGATTAACAGGTGTATTGTATATGCAAATCTGCCGTGTTCATAGTCTAATGTGTACATGTTTTAACTGGGTCAACACGACTACTGATCACTTCAACAGACTGGAGTGTTTGCATGTGGCCAGCCTCAAGTGTACAGAGATGACAGGTTGTCAACTTTATTATAAAATCAATGACGGTACAGACTGATGTGAACACGGTGTATCTCTGTCTCAGTGGTGATAACTTCTCTCTCCTCTATTTCGGGCTTCTTGTTCAATCCAGGCTTAAGTCTTTCATTGCAAGTTTATCAAAATCGACAATCAAGTCAAACACCTGAGCTAACAGTGTGCCTGTTTATGTATTTTATGTATTTATGTATTATACTTCTTGCCCACTCGGTCTCAAATAATCAGAGCTGTTCGAGCCCAGAAATATACACCGACTTGAATCTACTGAACTTCAACTAATCAGAGCCCAAAACTATACACCTAAACGCAGCCGTAGACAGTGTAACATCACAGCAATGTGCAGCGTGAAAGAGATAACCGTAGACCACCGATGTGATAACCTATAAGATATAACGCCTCCCTTCAATTAAGTCTATGTCCAGGAAGATCATGGTCTGTGCAATATACATTGACGCTATATTAAAATTGTAAGAAAGCTTGACTTGAATCAAATGCACTGTCCATAGTAGTCCTGCACATTAAATGTCATGTGTGCCATTTATGCCATTTACTACACTAAGCACAAAGAAATACATGAACATACACATATTCTGACACGGCAGCCATTACGTCCTTGACCTGTGCATTCTTTATAATTGACACATTGTGAGGACAACAACCTGTCTGTCAACTACCTACTGATACAATATCATCATATTTGAGATTAAAGTCCCAATGATAACGCAGAATTATCATAGATGTGGAAATAAACATCACATGGCTCTGTAACCATGCGGTGTGGTGGTTGAGGCGCAATATCTCCCAGTATATCGGTAGGGGTATACTTTATCTATAGTATCATAACTGATATTGGATAGTAGCATAGCTCTTATTGGATCGTCTTCTGTCAACATCTATTAGCAATGTGACCACGTTTTGAAGATAAACAGAAGCACTAGAATTCCTCTATCTCATATATGGATTGATGCTTGGAGACCTCGTAATGATGATTTAGTGATGAATAGATCACCCACCAACGTATTTGACGTACTTATCAAGATTATCACATGACCAGATTGAAGGACATGTCAAACTTGTAGCTAGGTCATCAAACCCCAAAAGAGCAGAGTTTGTAGGTAAAATTCACGAGACAGTGTGCGTATTAATGGCCTTGTGGTCACGAGGCTCCTTGTTTTCGCCATATCAATTATTATGATGCAGAACCCTGTGGTTTACAATTAAATTGACCATTGGGCATTTTCCACTTTAAATGACACCTGCTGAAAAGCAGTAATTTGTACTGTGGGCTTATCAATGACAGGTCTTTCTCTTTATAGTAAAACCTCGCCAGGAGACCACCTCTCTAGTAGGGACACTTATAGGCCATCATCATTCCATTCTCTAGTCTGCTGTTACTGGCCAGGAGACCACCTCTCTAGTAGGGACACTTATAGGCCATCATTCCATTCTCTAGTCTGCTGTTACTGGCCAGGAGACCACCTCTCTAGTAGGGACACTTATAGGCCATCATTCCATTCTCTAGTCTGCTGTTACTGGCCAGGAGACCACCTCTCTAGTAGGGACACTTATAGGCCACATTTATAGGCCATCATTCCATTCTCTACACTCTAGTTTTCCATTCTCTACTGGCCAGGAGACCTCTCTACCACTTATCCATCATTCCACATTATAGGCCATCATTCCATTCTCTAGTCTGCTGTTACTGGCCAGTTTCTCTAGTAGGGACACTTATAGGCCATCATTCCATTCTCTAGTCTGCTGTTACTCGCCAGGAGACCACCTCTCTAGTAGGGACACTTATAGGCCATCATTACATTCTCTAGTCTGCTACACGGTGTTACAGGCTGCTGGTCTAGTTACTTGACAAATAGTGCCACCTTTCCTTTGAATTGTAAATGAAAAAGTTTTGGATTTATACATTCTGCTATATGATATTACTGCAAAAGCTTCACATGTAGGGACAGTTTAACACATTACACAGAATATCATTCCATTCTTTAGTTTGCTACATGCTGTTACACTAATCTTAATACTTGACAAATAGTGACACTTTTCCACTTAACCCAAAACAGATGCTAGTGCCCCCACCCCAGCCTCACACTAACCCACTCCACCAGCTTCCCTGTCAGCATTGCAAGGTCGTAAGGTTTACTGCCTATGAATTGTACATGATTCGCCTATTCCTATACAGATTGCCCTTCACCTTTCCATCATTCTCACCAGTGATAACCCGATCAGTCTCGTTAATACTGATGTTCTGTGTCAACACTCAGTTTGCTATAATGTAACAACTACGGAAACATTAGCCCCCTGATACTGAATGCATGACTTATGTGATAAGTAAAACAAGCTGATGAATTTTCCACTGCATAAACTGAACGCATGACTTATGTGATTTTCAACACCAGACAGGGGTTTTTCAAAATTCAAGATGAACCCCTCCCTTTTTACTGAATGCGCCCCCTTTTCCAAAAACCTGGATCTGCCTATGCACTGTATTGTTTATACACACCTCGACTGATGTTAATCCATATAGTTGCACGTAGTGCTTTCTGGTATGAGATACAATCAAATCTCTATCATCCCTAATTTTTCAATGGCATTTGTACAGATTTTTATGAGACTTGTGAAACATAGCTTATAATTTACTTGGATTATTCCCCTTTATAAAGTAAAGTGTCTCCTTGAGATATAATCAAATGAAGCTGTGCATTAAGCAACAGTCCAGCACAAAATAAACTCCTAGGAAAATAGGACATCACTCCTCCATGTGGTACACTGTGTATATGTTCTCACCAAGAGATCATTACGTACATTCCCGTGCTGACTGTGTGGTAGAAAAAACACGGAGGCAAACATGAGTTTGCCACCTAACAAGATCTATGACCAGACAATGTGCAGCTTCACAATGTCTACAATAACATGACAATTATTGTCTGGACGCTCGCTTGACAATGAATGTCACAACGCACTTGTTAAAGTTCAATATTCCGGACTTGCAATGAATGTTTAGGATTCGCAACAAAAGACAATGGCCACAATATCACGACTGTGTCAGCTTCAATTGAGATCAAGATGTTCATTTGATATTGGATAAACCAACAATGAGACCATCTGTGTCGTCTAAAATTAAACAAATTGCAAGGTATTGTTTCCAGGTTCACTTGATATAGGCAAATGGAAGATTGGGGTTGTCAAAACCTGTCTTCAGCTATGTCTATTGTTGGTAGAAATATGATTGCTACAGAGATTCGTGAGAGAGAAGTTTGAAAATAATCTATAACGTTTCAATATAACAGCGTTGTTTTCTATACACCTATATATTTTATGTACATCACTATCACATCTTCACAGTATAAACGCTATACAGTATAAAAGTGAGCTATTATTTGTATTTTACTCTAGACACTGTAATATATTGAAACGTTTAGTCATGACCACACAGTAGAGCACTCACCAAGTGACGAGTTGAGTCGTGGTCCTGTCTTGACGGCTGGAGCAAGAATTCACAGCACTTCCTGAAAGTATGATAAAAAGCAAATTAAAGCCACCTCTATAAAGAGACCACCTCTATATCAACACCATTCTCAAGGCCCCAAACCTTTCGTAATGAGACCATTGTGAACTTTCATTAAAAGACCACCTCTATATTATAGCTGGGGTCAGTCCACTATGCGGTTTTGAAAGAGAGGTTTATCTGTAAATCAGCTTAAACCAAAATACAAACATTTTCATCATTCGTAAAGCAATAGTATGCCCACCACCTTGACAATGATATCGCTAACACATAACAGATACATGATTATTATGATTTCATCTTGTTTGTAAATTATTCTTATCCATCTTAGAATATGCTATAACCGTATTTGTGTGTTGTAGTATTTACCAGTCCTATGTAAAGTGCATCAAAATGATACTTATAAAAGGGAATGTTTTTTTTAATCAAGATGTGTGTACATAAGTCAAGTGTTCATCCAGTGCATGGTAAAGGGACACCCGGACAGACGGCTCTGTGGAGACCACCTCTGTAGTTAGACCGTATTCCACGATCAAAAGCCTTCATACAGACACTATCAAACCCCATCAAGAGACCACTTCTCAAATGGGACTTCCTGAATGGTTGTGATAGAGAGGTTCTACTGTATTCCAAGCCGCTCTATCGATAAACAATCGTTCTGTACACAATATCTCATTATCATTCTATCTATAGCCATCCTCTGAATTCCACCATCGTTCTGTACATCTCAAGAGGACATTAAATCTCCCAACCCCCCCCGCTAATGGCACGCACATGTGATAAAACCTAGGATTATAAATAATGACAGTCACTTCATAAGTATACTTTATCATATATAATGTTGGGATGTGCGTCAGTTGGCAGACATTTTAGCTATTAAGTTAAAATTTAAAAAAAGATAATCTATTGACCAGTGGAAAAATACTCCATCGGTCTGCAGTAAAACAATAGAAAGACCACATCTAAACGATAACGATAAACGATAACGATACATTTATTTCAGATATGTAAATTTTACAATTTTACAATCCATATAAATAGAATTATATATACAGTATATACATAATAGCTAACACTATTCAAAATTCTAAAAATACACATATTACAGTTAATAATTTTTAGGAATTAAAATTATACAGTGTTCTGTTCCACCTGTTTGATTGCCTACAATCAATATAAAATACAGAATTAACAATGGGTCTAATTAAAATATTATTACTCTTTTTTAGGATAAGTTGTCTAAAACCATATATCAACTGTCGCCCAATTTTATTAAAGGATTTGACATTATATTGTGACATTAAAAAGTCTCACTTCATTCCTATCTATATTAAGAAAGTTTTTAAAAACTCTATTGTATGCACTCTTTATCTTTCTAAATACCGAAGAAGTAAAAAGACCACATCTCAAAAAGACACAACCTCTACAATTTTACCACATCTACATTGACTTATAAGACCACGTCTATAACGAGACCACCTCTATCATAAGATCAATGCTTCGTAAAGAAACCACAGTGACTACAAACATTTATAGATATAGCATCTCTCTATTGAGACCAAGTGGTCTTAATAAAGAGGCCTAATCTGCTCTGACATATAATGTAGGTACTTGAACATACGTGTAAACGTACTCAAAATGTCATATTAACAAAATGAGCACATGTTGTTTTGTTCTTTCATTTATCATATTTGTGATTTATCTAAATACAGGATGTAACAGAGAGTAATCATATACATATTCTGGATCAGGATTAAAATGTGTTTCTCTCAAAATTAGTTCACTTAATTGTATCTTAAATTAGACTATATTAAAATAGTCTGGTCTATTTGTCAACACAGTCTGTATCAAATACATGTAGCAGGTTCCCAGCCTTTGAATATATAGTGATTAGATGATAACAAGGACACCCGCACAAACAGAGACCATCATGAAAGTTCATAAAGAAACCACATCTCATGAAGCCATTCCCTTGCATGGCCTTAGTAGAGAGTCAAGCAGCTAATGTGATAGACCTTCAACGTGGATTGTACATAAAGCACAATCATCATTTATTTTGTATACCCATTCTCTAAATTCCACCATAGTTCTGTACATCTCAAGAGCACGTATCACGTCCGCTGCAGTGACCTTTGATAAAGCCGCGTATTACAAATTATGACAGCCATTTCAAAAGTACACTTTATCATGTATAATGGTGGGATGGACGTCATTTGGCAGACATTTTGGCTATAAAGTTAAAATTAATATAATCTATTGACCAGTGGCAAAATACTCCATCAGTCTATAGTAAAACGGTAAAAATCCCACATCTATTTGGGAGCACTTCTCTAAAGAGACAACCTCTCAAAAGACACCACCTCTATAATATTACCACATCTACATTGACTTATAAGACCACGTCTATAAAGAGACCACCTCTATAATAAGATCAATGCTTCGTAAAGAAACCACAGTGACTACAAACCTCTATAGATATAGCACCTCTCTATTGTGACCAAGTGGTCTTAATAGAGAGGTTCTGCTGGGGACAACACTGTCTGATCATGACAGCCAGGCCGCATGGATGGATAACACTGAACATGTGAACCTCGTAGTCTGTCATCTACATTCTCATTTCTGACGGGATTTACACATTATTTTCCCAATTTTACGTTTTTTCTCCTCTGAATATCACGTTGTAACATTTTTTATGCCCAGCTCGTATTGAATGGTTCGTCACTCATTCTATGTTTCAAAGAAATATGGTGCTACAAAGATTATTGTACGCAAACAAGCTATTTTGAGTATATTTGAATTTCTTTACATTGCCTTGTGAGTGTGACTACACCGTGTGAAACAAACAAGATTATTCAAACATGAATACCTCATGCTATTGGTGTTATATCATGGTTCTAGACTAGACGTTATTGCCGGGTTGGCTCCTTTAGACAAATGCTTACACACTCATATTAATCATGTAGGATCACATTTAATATTTTGTCAATGATTGTCAGATGCTCCTTTCAACAACACAATGCTATGTGATATTGAACACACATCCTCCATACCACGTCTGCGTGGTTGGACATGTGATTGTCCATGTTTTTAAGGAGCAGTGCAAGTTACATCCAGTACTTTGTATCTTGAGAAAACTCAAGTGTTTTCTCCTCATTATAAAGCGGCGTATCTTAGTGAACGAAACAGTCAAGTCACTAAGTTACGTCCAGCACTTTATGCATTGAGAAAACTCGTGTTTTTCTCCTCATTAAGAAGTGGCGTATCTTAGTGGACACAATATTTAAGTCACTACGTGATAAACTGTGCATTGTGATCCAGGTACACGTGGGTTGTGGATCAAGTGCAATTACATTGCAGACTCGCGGTGTTTTATGTGAACCTCTATTCACCAAAAGCCATTGTTAAGCAGACTTTTCAATGACAAGCCCTGTTGCTCATAATTCCAAAAATGCTTAGCCTTTGACATTGATAACAAGTGACCTGTGTTGAAAATTGGAGGTTTCTTTCAAAGGAATTGATAAGATGTGTACTAGGAGGATACAGAAACTGTAATAAATGTTCTGAATGGAAAGCAAACAATTTCAAACGCAGGGGGGTTTTGATTGTCATTCTTTTTCTAGCCACCATCCTTCTGTACATCTCAAGAGCACATTATGTGTCCCTCCCGCAGCTAATGACACACACAGTGTACATTGATAAAGCCCAGTATTACAAATGATGACATTATCATTTATATTGACGGCAAGGACGTCATTTTCTAGACATTTTGGCTCTGAAGCTCTTCAATAAATGATGATCCATTGACATTTGAAATATTACTCTGTCACACTACATTCAATGAAAAGACCACCTCTATTTGAGAACACTTCTATGAAGACATCACCTTTAAAAGCAACCACCTCTATAATGTTAACACCTCTATAAAGATTTTGAGGGTTGGCTTCGGGAGGGGCGAAGCCTAGTAGGTGTGGATGCATTTTTTCGTTGGGCGGGATGCTTTAAAGAAAGTGAATGCTGATAATTGTGTGTTGCAGGCATATTTTTCAAGTCACACAACCACTTGGGGCTGCCGGGGCACGCCACCTCGGGAAAGGTCGACCTTATGTGCGCTGTCGGGTGCATTCTCACCCATTTGCAGCACTATTTTATCTTACAAAACGAGCACCCAGACATCAGAAGATCTAGGACCTGCATATAACGATGGTAAATCTGGCCCTGGCTGGGCCCGGTGCTTCCTATACACCTGGGACCATGAGACAACCGCTCAAAGAGACCACCTGTATAATGAGTCCACATTTATAAGCTGACCTTCTCTATAAAAGACACCATCTCTAAAGCGACCACCTCTACAATAAGATCAATAAGATGTTGACAAACTTTGTAAAGAAACCACTGCCAACCATTGTTTTTCTCCTCAATATGAAGTGTCATATCTTGGTGGAAAAAATATTTAAGCCACTTAGTGATAAACTGTGCACTGTGATCCGCGGACATGTGGACTTAACTGATTCATATAACGCCTGTCTATAGGCATTTCTACACATATGTCATGTTGAAACTAGAGAGAGGTTGTTGAACACAGGACCATTAACATGTACACATCTGGCTCCTTATGTTAGGTCACCATCGTTACTCACTCTTCGCTATCTTCCTGTAATGGGGACAGGTGAAATGGTGGCTGCTAATCTTAAATGTGAACGTTTAACATTCAGTCTGGCCTTCAATAGTATTTAGAAATAATGTTTACCGTAAAACCTCTACAATCGTCTATATAGAGATGGATAGCAAAATTATTATAATGAGACCAAGTTCAATGGTCTAAAGACTTCGTAAAGACATATAAGATATATCTCTAGAGACCACCTCTATATATAGACCACTTGCGGCCAGCCCCACTGCCGCATAGGGTGGTTTAAATAGAGATTCTACTGTACTGCAGTGATCAGACTTTGGAAAAACTAAATACGAACCTCTATTACTGAGACCACTTGTGACCACCAGGGTGGTCTTACTAGAGAGGTTCTACTGTATTACACACTATGTGAATAACACCCAGGTTTACTGAGAAAGGTGTGTGCTGCCGAGTCTGAAGACATGGAACATGAAAGCACCAATGACGTCGGGTGAGTTGAGTACACACAGAGCATTACTCATTGATGGACACGGAACTGCAATATCGATCTTCACAGCATGAAAACTGCATCATCAATAACACGGGACTACAGTTAGACCAGAGTTTGAGATCAACAGGTTCTACTGGACATTTACAGTGTAATGTAAGTAAAACAGCAACCAAATACGTGGCGATAGGAGACGGGGAAGCAGCGACGTGAAAATTGCAAGTGACAAGGGAGACGTTTCTAACAGAAAAAAACATTATGTACATTTTAAAAAGAAATTTGTTTTAAAAACAATTAAATTAACCAACATATAGAAAACAACCAGGTTACATATGGATGCGGAGAAAGGTGTAAAATATCTTATGAAATTTGTGTTAATTGACCAAACACCTTTAACCTTTGATTTATGTTTTTCAATAAAGGCGTTGAATTCTGAAATGACTGCGTTCTGACTACTTTAACCTATTCTATACTGTATGTAATAACTGGGGCGAGTTCCACCACTGATCACTTCAACAGACTGGAGTGTTTGCATGTGGCCAGCCTCAAGTGTACAGAGATGACAATTTGTCAACTTTATCACAGAATCAATGACGTCACAGACTGTTGTGAACACAGTGGTCTCTGTCTCAGTGGTGATAACCTACATAGTCATCTATTTCGGGCTTCCATTCAATCCACAAATATTTGAAATTATAAAAAATACCCACTCCTCCCATCTTCAAATATCCTTAAACAATTATAGGTATTAAGCATGATGCGATACTGAACAATGTAATCGCCCCATCTTCAAATGTTTTTAACTTTATGATGTGCACATACTGTTACATGCAGTGTGCAAAAGATTGCCATGGATGTTGGATGTTTTACTTGAAGTTTGATCGTGATTTCAGAATGTCAGGAGGCCGAGACTTTGGTCACAACAAATCTGTGTCTTTATATGACAATGTATTATAATCCTATAGTGATTTCTCGTGCCACGTAGAGCGGCAGAAATAAACACTTTAACCCATAGGTAGATAATCTAACCTTACAGCAATCAGTTGTGTGAAAGAGTTAACTGTAGACCGACGATGTGATAACATTTACTACAATAATCTTAAGCATCGAGAATTACATGACCATAAACACATATTTGCACACGGCAGCCATTATGTCCTTGAGCAGTGTTCAAGGACACCTGCTGAAACGGACAGTGACAATCATATCAGACGTAAGGACAACAGTCATGATACAATACAGTCATATTTGAGATTAAACTCGCAATCATAACATAAAATTATCACAGATATGGAACCGGGGCGGGGTGGTGATGATGAAGGGACCCCCATTACATGGGTACGGGCATACTTTATTCATATTGTCAGAGTTTTCGATGCACTTTCTTCTGTCAACAACTAATTACTTAAATTCATACATTTTGACCATATTTTGAAGACGGAAAAACCTCTATGTAAAGTCATACACGGACAATTGGGATACAGATCTAGTGATAACAGATCGGTCAGTGATGCGCCACCAACAGGTAGGGGCTCAATTGATCTTTGAAGCACTGTGCTTCTCGTTAAGTATCGCCATTCAGACCTCGCTAGCTTAGCACCAAACGGTGCCTTGGACGGGCCTTGTGTGTGAGTGTTTTTAATTTATACATTTCACGGAGAAATTGGTTTGTGTACATGGTCCTGTGGCAAAAACCTCCCTGTTACAAACGTGTGCAAATGGCTGTAGATATAAGTCATTATGCTGCAGAACACTGTGACTTACAATGAACTATATAGATACAAAGACGTCATATCAATCATTATGATGCAGGAGCCTGTGGCCTACAATTGGGGACATTCCATTCAAAACAACAACTGATAAGAAGCTGTGATCTGCACAGTGACACATGAAGGCGGCTTTCTATTGATCTAACACACAGTTCTGGCCACTGGGGCACAGTTTATATGAAATCGCTGCTTTGTACCAGATACAGACGTTCGTGGATTAAACAGGAGACGTTATGATCACGAGTCACAAATACCGACATATAGTCACATACTATATATTAACTATGTATGGTCTGTGTTGGACCACATTTTTCAATTAAATCACACTCAGTATTACGCCAATTTCTACATGAATGTGTGTCATTTGGAAAGTGCCGCAAACATATGACCTTGTATGGTATATGTTATGGTGTGACGCATTCTTTATACTCCATAAGAGAATTGATTGCTTGACCAGAGATCAGTGATTTACTGCTTAAAGTTGTTGGTGAAGTATACGCATACACACCTACCATATGTAATCCATGGGCCTACCACCAGTATGGTGTAATAATAATGTAAGTTTGATTGTAACACTCACTATAGTGCTAATCACATTGTATAACACTCACCTATTGACGAGTAGAGTCGTGGTCACCAGCGTCTTGACCGCTGTTGAGACATCAGCGGGAATTCACAGCACTCTCTGAAGGTACAATAACGTCAATAAGACAACATCCATAAAGAGACCACCTTTATAATGAGATCATGTCTATAATAACACCATTTTCAAAATCCCCAAACCTTTGCAAAGTGGGCATCAAAAACTTCCCTTAAAGAGACCACCTTTCTATTGAGACCACATGGTTCAGTCCTTGGACGGTCTCAATAGAGAGTCTACTGTACAGCAACAAAACACACAAGTATTATCTATAAGCTATTATACAGGACAGGTGCATGAGGGTCTAGAGGAGAGAATCATGGTCCCACTTCACATTTTAGCTCATTTCCCACTTTACACTTAATTGTTTTCATTTCTTATTGAACTGACTACTTATGATATGCATTATTTTTTCTGCTGGATATTTTGCTTGATACTTTACCATTTTGATACACCATAAACATTTTTATATACGCATCATTATGCTTTCTGCTGTCTAACAAAACATAACCGTAAAATCGTGGGTAACACACCGTGAATCACCCAGCTGTAACTAAAAAGGATTAACAACACACCAGGCGATGAATAATTTTATAGGAATGTTAAATTAGACAAGTGTTAGGAGCGAATTCAATATGGATGATTTTAGTGACAAAATGAAAACAGAGTGGATCAACAAGGGAAATGCATTTTCAAGAATGTGCCAAAAAGACAGTTGTATCAAGAAATACAGTGATTTTTTTCTTCAGCATTACTATATCAAGGGGAGTGGACAAATGTTGGGATTTAATAATATATAGAAATGAAATGAATGTTAATCTAATGAAAAATATCAACAAGATTTATAAGATAGTCATTTCCTTGTTTAAGCTGGAAATCAATCATAAGAGGTGTTCTCAAATTTATAGATTAATATTGCGCATGCACGTGAAGTTACACATACGGTGTGTCTAGCGGACATCCTACCTCAAAGATTTTTTAAATTCCACATGCTAGAACGCTTAGATTGATTCTGTGCCATTTTCATAAAAAATGTTATTATATAAAGCCGTCTGAATTTCTAAACATACAATTTGATTTCTTTTCAAAAATGTTTTTGGAGGTGGCGGTGAGGGTTGGGTGGGGGTGATCACCACACACATAGATCCGTCACTGCTGGGTCATTAATGTACATTTGCAAAAGGCCCAAACCGTCATATTAAAGCTCATATACAAATCAGATATTCACACTAAAACACTTATTTAAGTTGATGAATACTTTTTACATATAACGTTACATATAAGATCATAGAATATTGCACAGCTGGCTAGAATCTTAGCTAATAATTAAACTAACATTTGGTTTTCACAAGCAAATTCTGCCCCCCTGGTTGATGTATACAATGTCCTACATAAATTTTGAAGAAATTTGCACTACCATTTTCAGTTGTTCCCACTTAATTTCGGTTATTTTCCAACTTCACACTTGATTGCCTGTGTTCACACTTAATTTTTACAAATTTCCTCCTTCACACTGGCCCTAATAGCGTATGAATGACACATGATTTGTATAGTTCTTATAGTTTTCAATTTACGGATTGAACTTATTGAAAATATCAAAACAAAAAGTCTATGAAAGTAATTATAAATGATGTATCATATTGTGAAAAGTTCCCAATAATAAACACCATGCGTCACTTACCCGGCGATGAGATGTTGCTTCGTGGTCACCAGCGTCTTGACCGCTGTAGCTGCTGCAGGAAGTCACAGCACTTCCTGAAAGTAACTTCAATTAAGACCACGTCTATAAAGACACCACCTATACAAAAGACCATTTTTCAATCTCCCGCTGGGAAGACTTCATAAAAACTGGACTGTTTCTACTTATTGTGCCCTTAGCAGCAGGAGACAGGTATGTAAGAGTTTTCCAGTCAAAAAAACATTTAATATATTTATATATTCATGCACTGTGCGTCTATGAAGGAAATACTAAATGCTTATTCCACCTTTATGAAATGCGAACAGTTGCCTGAGGATGAAGAAACAATTATACCAACACAGAATTATTGAAATACATATAACACTTTTAAAGCCTTTCCTTAAACAATTACACTACTAGAATGTCAAAACCACATTCAGTATGCAATGTAAAAATCTCCACCTTACCTGTGGCTGCGGCGGCCGGTGCTCTTCTGACGGAGACGCCGCCGCCGCCGCCGACTTTTATCTCCCAGCGGCGTGGTGCGGCTTATCACACAGTGGAGGGGGCAGGCGCAGCAGCAGGAGGGGGCAGTCACAGGAGACGGCGGCTGGAGGTGCGGATTATAAAACAGTGGAGGGGCAGCAGCAATCAGCATGTCCAGCGGCCACTGTTATCTGTTATCACTGTGGTGGTGGAGGCAAGTGACGCGTAGAGTCGTGGTCACTAACGTCTGGGCGGCTGTATTTGTTGCAACGCTCGCAGGAATTCACAGCACTCTCTGAAAGTATGATAAACAAATCAATGATCTCCAACCTCTTTAAAGAGACCACCTCCATATCAACACCATTTTCAAAGGCCCCAAACCTTCGTAATTAGGCCACTACGAATCTTCATTAAATGGTGTCACTAGCCGATTTTTTTTTTATCACCCAGCAGTGGTGCGTCTTATCAAAAACACCACAGACAACATCAGCCGTCTCAGTAGAACCTCTCCATAGGGACGCATCAATAATGAGGAGGCAATTAGTCATTTCATCTTGTTTCTACATCATTTTGTTCATTTTACACCTATAGTCGAGTTTGTTGTGGTGTTTATCACTGCTATATAACAGCATATGGGTTGTGGTTTACCAGTTCCATGTAAAGTGAATCAAAATGATGATTATTAAAGAGAATGCCGTTTGGATCAAGATGTGTGTGCATAAGACAAGTGTTCATCCAGCGCATGGTAAAGGGACACCCGGACAGACGGCTCTGTGGAGACCACCTCTGTAGTTAGACCATTTCCCATTTTAGAAGGCTTCATAGAGAGACCAACATCCCGGGGGTTACTTCTCTTGATATCAGATGGGAATGCTCCCCTCCACCCCACGAAAATTTTCTGGTGCGCAATTTCATTGCTAACTTTCATCAAAAAACCTGTTTCATAGCTGTATATGATAAAAAATTAGGCCTTACATAGCTTCTGGACAGTGGAAGGTAGGGGCATTCATAGTTGCCGTTAAAACTACACTCCATTAGTCTTTAACATGCCTTGTCACTTGGTATTCAAGTATATTTCATTACTATTATGAACAAATACTATGAAGAAGTATCAATAGATTTATTGTAATCCATCAGAATACAGCCACTTTGTCATAAAAAATGCCTCATTGTCTTAACATAGAGTTTTCATATCTGCTGGCATCACAAAATACCATTTCATAGCTGCTGGACAGTGAAAGGTAGGGGCATTCATAGGTAGGTCATTCGGGAGGAGTATACCCGTCGACCGATATATGGAAGTCCCCCCTTTCCCCCCACCGGGAACCTACACGAAACACATAAAGAGACCACCTCTCCACTGAGACTACTTGAAGCCAGTCCCTGCATTGTTGTGATAGAGAGGTTCTACTGTATTTCAAGCTGCTCTATCGATAAACTATTGTTCTGCCATGTACAAAATATCTGATTATTATTCTTGTTATAGCCGTCCTCTGAATTCCACCATCGTTCTGTACATCTCAAGAGACGTAATGTGTCCCGTCCCCTGCTTATGTCACACACTCATGTACATGTGAGAAAGCGGGCATTTAATTACAAATTACGGCAGTCACTTCACAAGTATACTTTATCATTTATATTGATGGGATGGACGTCATTTTGCAGACATTTTGGCTATAAAGTTAGAAAAAAAAAGATAATCTATTGACCAGTGGAAAAATACTCCATCAGTCTACAGTAAAACAATAAAAGACCACATCTATTTGAGAGCACTTCTATAAAGAGACCACCTCTCAAAAGACACCACCTCTACAATGTTACCACATCTACATTGACTTATAAGACCACGTCTATAAAGAGACCACCTCTATTATAAGATCAATGCTTCGTAAAGAAACCACAGTGACTACAAACCTCTATAGATATAGCACCTCTCTATTGTGACCAAGTGGTCTTAATAGAGAGGTCCTGTTCTACTGTGACATATAATGTAGGTGCCTTGAACATACGTGAAATTTGAATGATGCATGATGTCATATTAGCAAAATGTGCAAATGTTGTTGTTGTTGTTTTTTTTTTTTTCATTTATCATGTTTGTGAATTATCTATAATCATGTGAACCTTGCAGGCTATCAACTTCATTCTCATTTGTCAATACAGATTATTTACACAAGCTTTTTGAACAAACATTTCACGTTTTTCTATTTTTGGGAGGTATTTTGTTGGACATAGAAAACTGAGTACTTTTTAACATGCTCTTTCAACAGTGAAACGTCCGCAAAACGTCATAAAAACGTATATAAGGGTAAGACAATCAGCAAAATAAGCAAATGTTTTGTTGTTGTTTTTTGTTCTTTCATTTATCATATTTGTGATTTATCTAAATACTGGTTGTAATAGAGAGTAATCATATACATATTCTGGATCAGGATTAAAATGTGTTTCTCTCAAAATTAGTTCAGTTAATTGTATCTTAATTTAGACTTTATGAAAATAGTCCGGTCTATTTGTCAGCACAGTCTGTATCAGGTCCCTGTACCCCGTTCCCAGCCAATCCTATAATCCCTTGAATATAGTCATTAGATGATAACAAGGACACCCGGACAAACAGAGACCATCATGAAACATCATAAAGAAACCATCTCTCATGAAGCAGTCACCAGTATGGCCTTAATAGAGAGGTTCTACTGTATTTCAATCAGCTGATCTGATAGACTTTCAACGTGCTTTGTATAATATATAATTATCATTCTTTTTGTAGCCATTCTCTGAATTCCACCATCGTTCTGTAGATCTCAAGAGCACGTAATGTGTCCCGCGACCTGCTAATGACACACACGGTGAACATTGATAAAGCCAAGTATTACAAATTATGACAGCCGCTTCACAAGTATACTTTATCATTTATATTGATGGCAAGGATGTCATTTTCTAGACATTTTGGCTTTGAAACTCTTCAGAAAATGAGGATCTATTGACATGTGAAAAAATACATTCAATAAAAAGACCACCTCTATTTGAGAACACTTCTTTGAAGACATCATCTTTAAAAACAAACACCTCTACAATGTTAACACTTCTATAAAGATTTCTCTCATAAGTGTAGAAAGTCAAACATCTTTTGAGGGTGGGCTTGGAGGGTGCGGGCCGAAGCCTAGTAGGAGCAAGTGTGGATCCATTATTTTTTCAGTCAGGCGGGGTGGTTTAAAGAAAGTGAATGTTGATAAATGTGGGTATATGCAAAAGGCACACAGCCACTACAGGCCTCCGGGGCATGCCAACGTGGTAAAGGTAGACATTCTGTAATCACAAGAAGATCAAATATGGCTGTTGAAAGGCTTTATAAAGAAACCATTGCAAACCTTTATAAAGAATGCATCTCCACTGTGAGCCCGAGTGGTCTCAGTAGAGATACCCTGTCCTGCCGAGAACAACATTGTGAGGATAATCAGGGTGGTCGACATGTTTGATCAGGTCTGAACATGTTATTTTTCCTCATTAAGAAGTGGCGTATCTTGATGGATAATATATTCAAATCACTAAGCCGCTTGGTGATAAACTGTGCATTGTGATCCACGGACATGTGGACTAATGTAACACATTGTGAGTTTACTTACTACGTGACCACAAACATGTGCATAAACCACCTGCTATACGTGAACATGTATAAAGTTGTATGGAAATTTCCAAATGACGTCTGCATCAAAGTGATTCAAATAACGCCTGTCTATGGGCAAAATACCACATATGTCATGTTGTGACTCAGGAGGGGTTGTTGTCATGCACGACCATTAACATGTGCAAACCAGCCGGCTCTTTATGTGAGGTCAACAAATCCAAATGGCGTCTGCATCAAACTGTTCATATGAAATTTACCTGTAATGGGGACAGAACATTCAAAATCAAGGAGCCTGACATGGTGGGTATGTCAAGGGAATGTGAAAGTTTAAAATTTTTTTAACCTTGAAACGTATTTGGAGATCATGTTTACAGTAAAACCTCTAACATCGCCTATATAGAGATATAGAGATGGGTATCAAATTTATAATGAGACCAAGTTTCATGGTGTCAAGGCTTCGTGAAGAAAGCACATGATGTATTATAGACAAACTTGCGGCCAGCCCCACCACCGCACAGAGGGTCGTCTAAATAGAGATTCTACTTCTGTACTGCAGTGATCAGACTTTGGGAAAACTGAATAGAAACCTCTATTACTGAGACCACTTGTGACCACCAGGGTGGTCTTACTGGAGAGGTTTTACTGTATTACACACTATGTGAATAACACCCAGGTTTACTGAGAAAGGTGTGTGCTGCCGAGTCTGAAGAAATGGAACATGAAAGCGCCAATGACGTCGTGTAAATTGAGTACACACGGACCATTACTCATTGGTGGACACGGGACTGCAATAAAAGTTGAAGACAGAAGTGTAGTCAACTACAATAAAACATCTGATTAAGACTAGGTATATTTTGAGACCACCTCTGTAATAAGACTACACTACCTATTCATTAACAGACATGAATCAGATACTATTTTGCTATTTTGACCACTTGAGGTGAGCGCCTTAGGTGGTCTTTGTAGAGAAGTTCTGCTGACATACATTTGTATCCCTCAACACCCATCACAACAACACAATGGTAAAACTCTATGTTCAAATTCTCCTATTATATATGGCCTCATCTCTCTTTACCATCTACAACACATGTATCCTTAACCACATTTTTATACACTGGCAACTGATCACTGACATATCGATCTTCACAGCATGAAATCTGCATCATCAATAACACGGGACTACAGTTAGAGGAGTTTCACTCACATTGAGTCATCAAAGTGATGAATTATGCATGAATGGAAATGTTTTCTTGCTATTCTTAAAATCGCATCATCAGAGTTTGAGATCACCAGGATCTACTGGTGATTTACAGTGTAATTTAAGTATGACAGTAACCAAACGCATCCACCATTGGTGAAACCAGCGTCTGTGGACCAAGTGACACGATTACCCATATATTGATATATGGAAAGGGGTAAACTATCTTATGAAATTTGTGTTGATTGACCAAACACATTTTACGCGTGATTTCAGAATTGAACCTTCCCATCTTTCAATATGCGGCCAATCTGCAAGACAAAGACTAAAAACGTCTTTGTCTATCGCCACCTTAAATATTTTCAGTCTCAATTCCAAACATGTGACGTCACCCCATCAATGATCACTTCTAGCCTTCATATTGAGACTGGAGTGTTTGCATGTGGCCAGCCTTAAGTGTGCAGAGATGTTGTCAAACCAACGACTTTATCACAGTGATGTACATATATAATACATGTAGTGTACACAGATGACAGACTGTCAACTTTATCACAGAATCAATGGCCCTACAGACTGTTGTGAACACAGCGTGTATCTGGCTCAGTGCTAACAACCTCTTTCTCATCTATTTCGGGATTATTGTTCAGTCCAGGCTGAAGTCTTCATTGAAAGTTTATTGAAATCGACAATCCGGAGGCTAGACGCCAAACGTATGTCTGTATACAGCACTGTATTTTATGTATTATAATTCATCATTGTGGAATCTTTTTGCCCATTCTGCCTCAACTAATTAGAGGTGTTTGAGCCCAGAACTATACATGTTAAACGCACCCGTATACAGTGTAACATTACAACAATGTGTAGTGTGAAAGAGATAATTGTAGACCGACGATGTGATAACCTATAAGATATAACGCCTCCCTTCAAGTATATGTCCATGTCCAGGCAGATCATGATCTGTGCAATATACATTGACGCTATATTAAAATTGTAAAAAATCTTGACTTTAATCTAATGCAATGTCCCTAGTAGTCCTGCAGATTAAATGTCATTTGTGCCATGCCATTTATGCCATTCACACAAAAGCACTAAGAAATACATGACCATAAACGCATATTCTGACACGGCAGCCATTACGACCTTGACCAGTGTTTCAAGGACGCTGCATTCTTTACAATGGACACATTATGTGGACAACAACCTGTCTGTCAACGGCAATCATGATATAAAATCATCATATTTGAGATTAAAGTACCAATGAATTATTATAGATACAGAAATATACAGCTCTTGAGATGGGATGAGGCTTAAGGCTCTCCCAGTACAGGGGCAGGCTTTATTGATAATATTATGACTAGATTGAAGGACATGTCAAACATGTAGCTGTCATCAAACCCCGAAAGAGCAGAGAATTTTGTAGGTAAAATTCAAGAGACAGTGTTTTCGTATTAATGGCTTATCAACGGCATTGTGTGTTTTTCTCTATATAGTAAAACACGAGACCACCTTGTTTTCGCACTTATAGGCCATCATTCCATTCTCTGTCCCCTGTTACTGGCCATCAGACCACCTCTAGTATTGTCATAGGCCATCATTCCATTCTCTAGTATAGTGTTACTGGCCAGAAGACCACCTCTCTAATGGGCACACTTATAGGCCATCATTCCATTCTCTAGTTTGGTACATGCTGTTGCTCTAGATAGTTTACAAATAGTGACACTTCTTCTTTCTCTCACCAGGGGCAGTTCTTACTGCCTATGAGTTGTACATGAAACCATTTTGGATTTATACATTCTGCTATATGATGTTACTAAAAAGCTTCACAAGTTGTGACAGTTTAACCCATTCCACAGACTATCTTTTCATTCTCTAGTTTGCTACATGTTGTTACACTAATCTTAATAATTGACAAAAAGTGACACTTTTCCACTTTACCCACAACAGATGCTAGTGCCCCCACCCCACCCCCCGGTACAGCCTCACACTAACCCACTCCACCAGTGTCCCGATCATCAATGCAAGGTCGTAAGGTTTACTGCCTATGAAGTGCCCATGATTCGCCTATTCCTATACAGATTGCCCTTCACCTTTCCATCATTCACACCAGTGATAACCCGATCAGTCTCGCTAATACTGATGTTCTGTGTCAACACTCAGTTTGCTATAATGTAGTTATATAGCACTAGCTACAGGAAGATGAACCCCTGATACTGAACACATGACTTATGTGATAAGTAAAACAAGCTGCTTGAGGTATTTTCCACTGTATTGTTTATACACACCTCGATTGATGTTAATCCATATAGTTGCACGTAGTGCTTTCTGGTATGAGATACAATCAAATCTCTATCATCCCTAATTTTTCAATGGCATTTGTACAGAATTTTTATGAGACTTGTGAAACATAGCTGATAATTTACTTGGATTATTCCCCTTTATAAAGTAAAGTGTCTCCTTGAGATATAATCAAATGAAGCTGTGCATTCAGCAACAGTCCAGCACAAAATAAACTCCTAGGAAAATAGGACATCCACTCCTCCATGTGGTACACTGTGTATATGTTCTCACCAAGGGATCATTACGTACATCCCCGTGCTGACTGTGTGGTAGAAAAACACTGAGGAAAACATGATTTTACCACCTAACATGACGATCTATGACCAGACAATGTGCAGCTACAATAACATGACAGTTACTATGGGGACGCTCGCATGACAATGAATGTCACAACGCACTTGTTAAAGTTCAATATTTCAGACTTGCAATGAATGTTTAGGATTCGCAACAAAAGACACTGTGTATCTTCACAATGGCCACAATATCACGTGACATATACTTAATAATGAGATCAAGGACCATTTGATATTTGATAAACAAATGGAACCATCAAAACCTTTTTCAAATTGTGGTCGAATGAACAAGATTCGGCCTAAGAAAAATTTTTTATAATCTATAAACGTTTAGGAATATGTGTACAAAAAAGATCATTTTTTTTACACCTATAGTCAAAATATTGACTGTCAATTGAGATCAAGATGTTCATTTGATATTGGATAAACCAACAATGAGACCATCTGTGAAATCTAAAATTAAACAAATTGCAAATTTGAAATTGATATTGTTTCCAGGTCACTTGATATAGGCAAATGGAAGATTGGGGTTGTCAAAACCTGTCTTCAGCTATGTCTATTGTTGGTAGAAATATGATTGCTACAGAGATTCGTGAGAGAGAAGTTTGAAAATAATCTATAACGTTTCAATATAACAGCGTTGTTTTCTATACACCTATATATTTTATGTACATCACTATCACATCTTCACAGTATAAACGCTATACAGTATAAAAGTGAGCTATTATTTGTATTTTACTCTAGATACTATAATATATTGAAACGTTTAGTCATGACCACACAGTAGAGCACTCACCAAGTGACGAGTTGACTCGTGGTCCCGTCTTGACGGCTGTAGCAAGACTTCCCTGCACATCCTGAAAGTACGATAAAAAGCCAATTAAAGCTACCTCTATAAAGAGACCACCTCTATAGCAATACCATTTTAAAGACCTCCGTAAGGAGACCATTGTGAACTTTCATTAAAAGACCACCTCTATATTAGTCCACTATGTGGTTTTGAAAGAGAGGCTTATCTGTAAATCAGCTTAAACCAAAATACAAACATATTCATCTTTCGTAAAGCAATAGTATGCCCACCACATTGACAATGATATCGCTAACACATAACAGATACATGATTATTATGATTTCATATTGTTTGTAAATTATTCCTATACATCTTCGAATATGGTATAACCGTATGTGTGTATTGTGGTATTTACCAGTCCTATGTAAAGTGCATCAAAATGATGATTATTAAAGGGACTGTTTTTTGGATCAAGATGTGTGTGCATAAGACAAGTGTTCATCCAGCGCATGGTAAAGGGACACCCGGACAGACGGCTCTGTGGAGACCACCTCTGTAGTTAGACCATTGTAGACCTTCATAGAGACCACCATGAACCCCATAAAGAGACCACCTCTCCACTGAGACTTCTTGAAGCCAGTCCCTGCATTGTTGTGATAGAGAGGTTCTACTGTATTTCAAGCCGCTCTACTGATAAACTATCGTTCTGCCATATCTTTATACATGTCCTCTGAATTCCACCATCGCTCTGTACATCTCAAGAGGACGTTGAATGTCCCACCCCCTGCTAATGGCACACACATGTGATAAAATCTAGCTTTACAAATTATGACAGTCACTTCAAAAGTACACTTTATCATATATAATGATGGGGTGGACGTCATTTGGCAGACATTTTGGCTATGAAGTTAAAAGATAATCTATTGACCAGTGGAAAAAATACTCCATCAGTCTACAGTAAAACAATAAAAAGACCACATCTATTTGAGAGCACTTCTATAAAGAGACCACCTCTCAAAAGACACCACCTCTACAATGTTACCACATCTACATTGACTTATAAGACCACGTCTATAAAGAGACCACCTCTATTATAAGATCATAAAGCCAAAAAAACCACAGTGACTACAAACATTTATAGATGTAGCACCTCTCTATTGTGGCCAAGTGGTCTTAATAGAGAGGTTCTGCTGGGGACAACATTGTCTGATCATGACAGCCAGGCCGCATGGATGGATAACACGGAACATGTGAACCTCGCAGGCTGTCAACTCCATTCTCATTTCTGACAGAATTTACACATTATTTTCCCCATTTCACCTTTTTTTTCTCGTCTGAAAATCACTTTGTGGCGCTTTTTTACACCCAGCTGAATGGTTCGTCGCTCATTCTATGTTTCAAAGCAATATGGCGCTACAAAGATTATTGTACGGGAACAAGCTATTTTGAGTTTATTTAAATTTCTTTACATTGCCGTATACACTGTGTGAAACAAACCTGCCTTGTGATTGTGACTACAAACTAGATTATTCAATATGAATACCTCATGCTGTTGGTGTTATAGCATGATTAGGTGTAAACCAAGAGGTTCTAGACTAGACGTTATTGCCGGGTTGGTGCCCTGAAGCAAATGCTTGCCTAGTCTTATTAATCATGTAGGATCACATTTATCTTTTGTCAATGATCATCAGATGCTCAACAACACACCGCTATGTGATATTGAACAAACACCCTTATACCAATAATAGCATGCTGAATGTTATACTTTTGGCTGTTCTTGTACCTTGGGAAAAACTCAAATTTTTTCACCCTCATTATCAAAAATCGGCGTATCACAGTTTATCTTTTGTCAATGATCATCAGATGCTCAACAACACACCGCTATGTGATATTGAACAAACACCCTCCATACCACGTCTGCGTGGCTGGACATGTCTTATTTTCAAGGAGCAGTGCAAGTTAAATCCAGTTCTTTGTATCTTGAGAAAACTCAAGTGTTTTCTCCTCATTATAAAGCGGCGTATCTCAGTGAACGAAACAGTCAAGTCACTAAGTTACGTCCAGCACTTTATGCATTGACAAAACTCGTGTTTTTCTCCTCATTTTTCAAGAAAGTGGCATATCTTAGTGGACAAAATATTTAAGTCACTCAGTGATCAAAGTGTGCAAATTCCGCAGACATGTTGTGGATCAAGTGACCATAAAATGAAAATTGGACCTGTGTTCTCGCAAAGAAATTGATAAGATGTGTACTAGGAGGATACAGAAACTGTAATAAATGTTCTGAATGGAAAGCAAACATTTCAAACAAAGCGGGGTTTAATTATCATTCTTTTTTGTAGCCATTCTCTGAATTCCACCATTGTTCTGAACATCTCAAGAGCACATTAAATGTCCCACCCCTGCTAATGACACACACACATACATGATAAAGCCGGGTATTACAAATTATGACAGCCGCTTCAAAAGTATACATTATCATTTATATTGATGGCAAGGATGTCATTTTCTAGACATTTTGGCTCTGAAGCTCTTCAATAAATGATGATCCATGGGGTGTGAAAAAAATGCTCCGTCATGCTACATTCAATGAAAAGACCCGCCTCTATTTGAGAACACATCTATGAAGACATCACCTTTGAAATAAACCACCTCTATAATGTTAACACCTCTATAAAGATCCTCTCATACATGTAGGTGAAGAAAGGAAACATTATTTAAGGGCAGGGGGGGGTAGCCTACTAGGGGCAGGAGAGGATCCAGTTTGTTTGTTGTTGGGCCAGGTTTTATTGTGTATTGGGCGAGAGTTTATGCTGATAAATGTGTGTGACGTTGGTATATGCTTCCAGGCATGCCACCCTGGGAGAGCTGCGCTGTCAGGTGCATTCCATTTGCAGCACTAATTTTATCTTATAAAACGAGCTCCCGGACATCAGGACCTGGATATAACGTTGGCAAATCTGGCCCTGGCTGGGCCCGGTGCTCCCTGTACACATGAGACCACCTCTCAAAATGAGACCACCTGTATAATGAGTAAATCGTCCTATATAAAGAAACCACCTCTATAAAATGACGATGTTGAAGACTTTGTAAAGAAACCACTGCAAACGTTTATTAAGATAAGAGAGTCTTTGTTCTGATCATTAGGGTCATGGACATGATAATCAGGTCGACATGTTTTTTCCTATGCTCATACAAATGCTCTTTAACAACAACAGTCACTCCAACTGCACTGGACATGTCCATATTTTCAAGGAGCTGCAAGTTTATCCAGTACTTTGTATTTGAACCTCAGTGTTTTTCCCTCAATATGAAGGCGTATCTTGGTGGACAAAATATTTGAGCCACTTGGTGATAAACTGTGCACTGTGATCCGCGGACATGTGGACTGATGTCACTGCACGACCACAAACATGTGCACAAACCAGCCGCTATACGTGAACATGTATTGAAGGAGTATGGAAATTTCCTGATGGCTTCTGTATCAAACTGATTGATATAACGCCTATCTATGGGTTTTATCATGCACATGTCTTGTTGAAACTAAACAGGACCATTAACATGTACAAGAAATTGAGTTGCCCACTGACGTTTGCTATTTTCCTGTAATGTGGACAGGTGAAATGGTGGGGTCCCGGGTGGCTGCTAATCTTGAATCATCATTGAATCATAAAATGGAATGAAATGGCTGGAAATCTTAAAAGTTGAATGTGAAAGTCCATCCTTTTAACCTTCAATACTATGGAGATCATGTTTACTGTAAAACCTCTACAATCGTCTATATAGAGATGGATAGGAAAAAAACCTTTATAATGAGACCAAGTTCCATGGTCTCAAGACTTCGTAAAGACAGCAGAAGATATATCTCTAGAGACCACCTCTTTATATAGACCACTTGAAGCCAGCCCCACTGCCGCACATAGGGATTTTACTGTACTACAGTGATCAGACTTTGGAAAAACTAAATACAAACTCTATTACTGCGACCACTTGTGACCACCAGGGTGGTTTTACTAGAGAGGTTCTACTGTATTACACACTATGTGAATAACACCCAGGTTTACTGAGAAAGGTGTGTGCTGCCGAGTCTGAAGACATGGAACATGAAAGCACCAATGACGTCGGGTGAGTTGAGTACACACAGACCATTACTCATTGATGGACACGGAACTGAAATAAAACTCGATTTGAAGATGGACAAGTGGAACTGCAATAAAATAGACAGTTGAAGACAATACAATAGACCATCTCTGAAATAAGACCACCTATATTTTGAGGACCATCCTCTGTGATAAGACCTGTACCACCTATATTCCAACCATTGCATTAAATGAGACTAACATCATAAATCAGAGACCAGTTTTCTATTGCAGCCACTTGAGGTGAGCCCCTAGTTGCACACACAACATTATTCATTGAAGGATATGGGGCTGAAATAAAAGTTGAAGACGGAAGTGTAGCAAACTACAATAAAATCTCTGTTTAAGACCACCTATAATGTTTTGAGACCACCTCTGTAATTAGACCACTCCGTCCCACCTTTTCATCAAGAGACATTAATCAGAGACCACTTTGCTATTGTGACCACTTGAGGTGAGCGCCTTAGGTGGTCTTTGTAGAGAAGTTCTGCTGACATACATTTGTATCCCTCAACACCCATCACAACACAACGGTGATATAACTGTTAAGTAAAACTCTATGTGCAAATTCTCCTATCATATACCTCATCTCTCTTTACCATCTACATGTTTGTATATTAACCTACACATTTTATCACAGACAACTGATCACTGACATATCGATCTTCACAGCATGAAATCTGCATCATCAATAACAGTTAGACCAGTTCAACTCACATTGAGGCATCAGCGTGATGAATTATGCACATGAAGGGAAATGTTTTCTTGCTATTCTTAAAATCGCGTTATCAGAGTTAGAGATCAACAGGTTCTACTGGACATTTGCAGTGTAATGTAAGTAAAAACAGTAACACCGTGAAAATTGGGAATGTGACAAGGGAGACGTTTCTAATAGAAAACTAAACATTAGCGTACAATTTGACAAGGCAGTTTGTTTTAAATTAAAAAAAACCTACACCTGGAACACAACCAGGTTACATATGGATGTGTACAAAGGGGTAAAATATCCAATGAAATTTGTTTAATTGACCAAACACCTTTCACACTTGATTTATGTTTTTCAATAAAGCTGTTGAATTCTGAAATGACTGCTTTCTGACTACTTTAACCTATACTATAGTGTATGTCATAACTGGGGCGAGTTCCACCACTGATCACTTCAACCAGACTGGAGTGTTTGCATGTGCCAGCCTAAAGTGTACAGAGATGACAATTTGTCACCTTTATCACAGAATCAATGTCCATACAGACTGTTGTGAACACAGTGGTCTCTGTCTCAGTGGTGATAACCTACATCGTCATCTATTTTGGGCCTACTGTTCAATCCACAAGTATTCAAAATTATCAAAAATAGCCACTCCTCTCCCATCTTCAAATATTCTTTAAAAATTCAATATTGAAAACGTGTAACAAAAACTACACATAAACGTCATTTTGATGCAGAGTCCTGTGTCTTATAATGTACCATTGAAAACTTTCCCAGGAGACCACCTCTCTAGTAGGCACACTTATAGAGCGACCATCCTCTCATTCTCTAGGATGCTATATGATGTTCACAAAAATGCTTCACAAATAGTGACATTTTCCAACCCTAACCACGTGTCAATATCAGCGGGCTCACGGACAACTTGGGTGTGTCCTGTGGCCTCTGTTCTGAACATTACAAATGTGTGAAAAATGGCTGTGTCATTTTGCTTTACAATGTTCTTTTATCCTGTGTGGTATTTACAATTTGATTTAGATTTTGTTTATTTAAAGACATGCGTTCCTTATTGACCCACTATTGGTTCTAATTTTAAATTTCCCAAGGTGTATACACTTTTTAAATTCCCATGGTGTATACCAGGATATTACTGATGTAGGAAGTAAACTAAAATGTTGGGGTCACCGGCTTTCTTTAGGAAATATGGTGCACGCAAAACGCACGTCAGTTTGCCTGAAATCATGTAAATCATACTGCCAGCATGTTTATTGGTATATTATGATTGTTATCTATTTTCGTTGGTTTCACTCATACAAATATGTTCTATATTAACGTTCACATGATTCAATGAGAATTCCTTATCAAAGTTTGTGTATATAACTAAAATGACGATTCAAACATTTCTCAGAAGTGCTGAAAAACTGACTCTGAGGTGCACAACAATAAATAGAAACATTCGGACCATTGATTTTTTTAATGAAAATGTCACACGGTCTACATTGACAACCACCTAACGTGTGCATTAAGACAAATCAGTCACCGGACTTCTAAGCAATTAATTTCACTTCAAACACTAGACTACACTGACAAATTAGAGCACAGCAATTGATCAACGACTAAGAATGCTACATAGGGAAGAAATCTTTTTTATTATTCCGGGAAATAAGTATGATTATTTGAAAGCCATAATGTATGATATAAGACATATAAGGCAAGTCTATGACCAGATAAAGTGCTTGTCCAAATGTCTATCCTCTACCCCCATCATCATGGCTATGTAACATTGCCAGTGAAATTTAACATTTCTCTGTTATTGTGTTAATGTTTAGGCTAGGTAATAAAAGGGATTGCTGCCTTTTTCTTTTATTCACATTGCACATGAGAATTACATTGTGACTGAACACACGTACATAACTGGCCACCCTCAAACTGCTCTGTTCATTGTAAACGTGTTTTGGGGTTGGTATTACACGAAAAACAACACATATCACAAAAGAGTGATTATGAAATCAGTGGTGTTGAGAGCTGTCATGTAGACTGTACGGCATTTACACGGACCATCTAGCAGCCCCAACTCTGAACTGGGATTTAGCTTTTTGCTGTTAAAAACGTTGTGTCTTTAAACGTTTTTTTAAACGTTTTCACCCATGTAGGTTCTTTGTCAAAACTAAAATAGATTTTTTTTAGTTTTTGACTAGAACCTACATGGTTTGAAAACGTTTAAATATAAATTCTTATATAAATTGTGAATACCACGCCGCATAAAATAACACTCTAAAGCAAAATGACACCAAGAGCTGTGTAGCACATACATAGGATTTTAAGCTGTAGATATAACAAGTCTGTCAAGCAGACATCCTATGGGCCTCGTGTGTTTCCGTAGATTCTATAGAATGTTTCAATATTTGTATCATCATATATACAATACATAATATGTCCATATAATACATTTGAAACAGCCTGTAGTCAACAGTGTCGACGCCGTTTTTTCACGGGATTTAATGTAAGCCACTTGCGTGGGAGGCATAAGATGGGGTCTCAATAAAAAAAACATGTCCTTTGTACATTGTAATAAAATCTATATGGTTTAAGGTTGATATTTCAGAGAAACCCCCTACATAGCCCCAATTGCACGTATGAGTGGTTCTTTTCAAGCTTCGTGCCGGGCAGGTGTGATAAGTCATTATTTAGATACAAAGACGTCATATCAATTATTCTGATGCAGGAGCCTGTGGCCTACAATTGGGGACATTCCATTCAAAACGACAACTGATAAGAAGCTGTGATCTGCACAGTGACACATGAAGGCGGCTTTCTTTGATCTAACACACAGTTCTGGCCACTGGGGGCACAGTTTATATGAAATCGCTGCTTTGTACCAGCTACAGACGTTCGTGGATTAAACAGGAGACGTTATGATCAACGAACAAATACCGACATATAGTCACATACTATATATTAACTATGTATGGACTGCGTTTGACCATATTTTTTAATTAATCACACTCAGAAATACGTCAATTTCTACATGAATGTGTGTCGGTTGAAAATGCCTCAAACATATGACCTTGTATGATAACGGTGTGACGCATTATTTACACTGGATAAGAGAATTGATTGCTTGACCAGAGATCAGTGATTTCCTGCTTAAAGTTGTTGCTGAAGTATATAAATACTGGCCCATCAAACTTCACATAATTCATAAGCCTACCACCAGCATGGTGTAAGTTATAATGTAAGTTTTGAATGTAACACTCACCTAGTGACGAGTAGAGTCGTGGTCACCAGCGTCTTGACCGCTGTAGTTGAGACATCAGCGGGAAATCACAGCACTCTCTGAAGGTACAATAAAGTCAATAAGACAACATTCTTAAAGAGACCACCTCTGTAAAGAGATCATGTTTATAACAACACCTTTTTCAAAATCCCCAAATCTTCGCAAAGTGGGCTTCGAAAACCTTCCCTTAAAGAGACCACCTTTCTATAGAGACCACATGGTTCCAGTCCTTGGACGGTCTCAATAGAGAGTCTACTGTACAGCAACAAAACACACGAGTATTATCTATAAGCTATTATACAGGACAGGTGCATGAGGGTCTAGAGGAGGAATCATGGTCCCACTTCACACTTTAATTTTAGCTCATTTCCCACTTTACACTTAATTGTTTTCGTTTCTTACTGAACTGAGTGTAATTTTTTTACAGATATTCTGATTGATACCTTACCATTTTGATACATTAAACATATTTTTATAAACACGTGTATCATTATGCTTTCTGCTGTCTAACACAACATAACCATGGAATTGTGGGTAGCTGTGCTTGCAGACAAACTGTGTGAGTTTGTGCGGGGCTGCTCTGACGAGAAATTATACGAACGAATCTCTTTTGCTGTAACTAGTGTGTCTGTTAACACACACCACCTCTTCTAAAATCATGTTCACGTCACTCCAGCTACAAGGACTATCATGGCGACAAATTAGACAAGCATTAGGAGCGAATTCAATACGGATGATGTTAGTGACAAAACGCCACAACAGGTGGAGCATAGGTAGCTAAGGGATTTTGTTGCTTCAGCATTACGGTATCAAGTGGAGTGGACGAATGTTGGGATTTAATAATATCTGGAAAAGAAATGAATGTTAATCTAATGAGAAATATCAACAAGATTTATAAGATAGGCATTTCCTTGTTCAAGCTGGAAATAAATCATAAGAGGCGCTCTCTGGAGTATCAAGGTTTATGGTGTGTAGTGTTCAAGGAAAACAAATGTAGATTAATATCCCGCATGCACTGCCACATAAGGTGTCCAAGGACCATCCTCACCCGAAATTATTTTGAAATTCCATGTGCTCGAGCTCTTAGGTTTATTCTGTGCCATTTTCATAAAAATGTAATTACATATATATAGAGCCGTCTGAATTTCTAAACATACACTTTATTTTATTTTCAAATATGTTTTTTATAGTGGGATCATCACACACGCATAGATCCGATACTGCTGGATCATTACTGTACATTTGCTTAAGGCCCAAACCATCATATTACAGCTTATTTACGAATCGGATATTCACACTAAAACACCTATTTAAGTTGATGAATACTTTTTATATATAACGTTATGAGATCATAAAATATTGCACAGCTGGCTAGAAATCTTTGTTAATAATCAAACTAACATTTGGTTTTCACAAGCACATTCTGGCCCCCTGGTTGATGTCTTACAATGTCCTACATAAATTTTGAATGCCCGTTTTCAGTTGTTCCCATTAATTTCGGTTATTTTTCCCACTTCACACTTGATTGCCTGTGTTCATACTTTTTTTTACAAATTCCTCCTTCACACAGGCCCTAATAGCGTATGAATGACACATGATTTGTATAGTTCTTATAGTTTGCAATTTACGTTTTGAAATTGTTCAAAATATCAAAACAAAAAGTCTATGAAATTAATTATAAATGATGTATCATAATGTGAAAAGTTCCCAATAATAAACACCATGCGTCACTTACCCGGCGATGAGATGTTGCTTCGTGGTCACCAGCGTCTTGACCGCTGTAGCTGCTGCAGGAAGTCACAGCACTTCCTGAAAGTAACTTCAATTAAGACCACGTCTATAAAGACACCACCTCTACAAGAAGACCATTTTTCAGTCTCCCCTTGGGAAGGCTTAATAAAAAGTGGACTGCTTCTACTTATATGTCCTTATCAACACCAGACAGCACAATTCTCCAGTCACCTGTGGTGAAAATCTCGATGAGACATTTATTATCTATTCATGCACTATGCGCCTATGTAGGAAATACTAAATACTTATTCCACCTTTATGAAATGCTCGGTTGCCTGTGGATGATGTAACAATTATACCAACACAGAGTTATTGAAATGTGTATAACACTTTTCAAGACTACCCTTTAATGTAGATTACACTACTAGAATGTCAAAACGACATTCAGAATGTCTATAAAAATCTCCACCTTACCTGTGGCTGCGGCGGCCGGTGCTCTTCTGACGGAGACGCCGCCGCCGCCGCCGACTTTTATCCCCCAGCGGCGTGGTGCGGCTTATCACACAGTGGAGGGGGCAGTCGCAGCAATCAGCATGTAAGAACACATTACCTGTGGCTGCAGAGACGCCGCCGCGGCCACTGTTATCACTGTGGTGGAGGCGGCGGCTGGAGGTGCGGATTATCACACAGTCGCAGCCTTGTTATCAAGTGCTGGTGTGCTGTGGTGACAGAGTTCAAACGCCTGACTAGCGCTGGTGTTATCATGTTGGTGTCTGCAATATGATGACCTTTATTTACAAACGCCTGACTACATTATTCATGACTGCCGCAATGAGACTGTGCCATTGATCCAACAAGAGGTTTGTGACGGCGGCGGGGACTCTTATCACCCAGCGGAGGGGCCCTCGGAGTGATTTATCAAACACACCAGACGGCAGCAGTGCACTGTGGGTCTAACTGCGGCCGCTGGAGGGAGGGGGGTTAACGGGGGGGACGGCAGCAGAGATCGTAAGGACATGGAGGAGGGGGGGCTTCACTAACATAAGGGACACCTCATCAAATTTGCCACTTTTTGTACATATGAGATCACTTCTGTTGGACATCGGTATTATTTGCCTCTGTGATTGGGAGCCAAAATGGGAGCACCCCCATAATGGAGAATCTTTTGTTATGGGGACACCTCTATAATAGGGATACCTCTGTACTGGGGCCACCTCAATAATATGGACACCTACCTAATGGAGAACACTCCATAATAGGAACACCCCCGTATTGGGGACACCTTCGTAATTGGGACACCACACTAAAACGAAATCCTTTGTAATGGGGACACTTGTTTGTGCCTTTACTCCTGTGTCTAGTAATGAGGTTTCACTTCAACAATATAAGGAAGGGGAAATTGGTGATTCTCAATGTTCATTATGTTTTGATGGGCCGGGGTTGGGTTGGGGTGGGTTGTTTGTTAGCGTAGAAATAAAGAGAATACTCTGTGTTCAGATAAGACATAATCATTGATGACCTATCAACAAAGGGCCCACTGAAGTAGCAGCTTTACATGGATAAGAGATCGTTCACAAATGACGTCACCTCATTTTGGCCTTTTTATCGTCCCCCTCTCCTATCACCTTTCGTCATCTTTGCAGCACCCTCCACACTCCTGGTAAGTGACGTCATCTTTGCTCCCCCCCCCCCCCTTCCCCCACGACATGGTTTGAATGGCATTTAACAAATTTACCTGTGCTGTTGATAAAAAATCCATTTGAATATATATGCCCATAATAGCTTCTAATTTTACAAATGTAGTTAGGACATAAAGCAAACATGGCAATGCGATTTCAACTACAATGATTCAAATACAATAAAAGATCAACTGAATACTCGTCCTCTTATAATATCACAACTCATTTAACATGTCAGAAAGTAAGTTCAATTACTGTTAAATAACTACAAATTTATTTTTCAAAAGGTGACATCACCCAACCTAGACATTCCATACACTCACATTCGCCGGTGACGCCATTTGTGAACGATCCCTAAAAATTGGATAAGTATCATGGTTCCATATTAACCTGCTTGTCTAAACCCTCAAAAATTCTTTGTGGATAAGTTGTGCAAATAGTCATTTCCATCCTGTTACTATACGTTATCTTCATTCACAAAATAGTTTGTAAGGTTTGATAATATTGACAGCGATATCTAGTAATTTTATGTTTAAATGACAGTTATAGCTTCAAGGCAAAGCCTTCATGTACTAAATCAAATACATTCTTACTCCAATTGATACAACAATCATCAACATAAACTCGAATTCATGTTAAACTTAAACATAAGGCCCTTCACCATATCAATCTAAACCCACAGCGATGGCTTCAGTGTCCAGGAAATATAATCACAGACGACAGACCATAACGTAAACAGTGTTGTGCAGTAGAACCTGCAATTAAGACCACCTCTATAAGGCGACCTCTTTAATGAGACCATTTTGTGGACCCAAACCTATATAAAGAGACCCATAAGACGAACATGGACCATAAATACACCCCTCGCTAATGACCAATGTGACCACTTGATGTCAGTTCCAAGGGGTGGTCTGGATAGAGAGTTTCTACTGTATACCCAAACATGTCCGTGCTCTTATAAAGTGGGTCAGTGTCACTGTGATACAAGATGATGGTCTACAGATTTAATGTAATACAGTTCAATATTCATTTTACGTCCGTTTTCATCTGTTATTCAACCATATTTAAGGAAAATATTTGTTAGAATATATACTATAAGCAACATGAGGATGTAACTGGTTCCAAAAAATGAACTTGTATATTGTAACCAAACATACAACAGTTAAACTGCCATACACAATATACTGATGTGTACAGCCCTGTATAGTGACTGCGTGAAATGGCCACTTCTGTTAAATGGACACATTTCAGTTCTCTCTTTAGAATATATGGCATACGGAATGAACTTTATGATGTGCACACCAGTCGCCCACATATTCAGATATGTCAGCATACAGAAAAACGCTTCCAACTTTAACCCCCCCCCCCCCCCCACCCCACCCCCACCCACCCACCCACCCCGTTTCATACAGTGTAAGAAAGCACCCGACCTCAGCCCATACATACAGCCCTGACTTTGTGGAGTTTGACTGAGTTTGTGGAATTGTGTGAGATACAATGCTATATTAGCATGGAGAGATACAATACTCAAGCTCGGAGCGATAAGAAACACTCACGTTTGATGTGCATCAACTGTGCCACCAACGCCACATGACACATGACACCACTACAGCTGCTTATGTAAAAATGGGCAGTCGGGAGCATTATTTTCCCGTCGGGAGGCCAATGAAATGGGGGTGGGATTGGGGGTAAGCCTAGACCATAAAATTAATCTGAGGTTAAGTACACGGAATCTAAAAATACAAATTTTTCATTTCAGTCAATAACAAAATCGCCCGAAAGAGAGCTGCCTAACGGAAATGTGAGGAAATGTAGAGTTTAAATAGCAGTGTATAAATAATGTCATCGGTGTGGCTGCTGAGAGATGTGTGACGACGACTTTTATCATTGGCGGATGTCAACAGTGGTACGTCCAATCATCACCCTCCAAATATCATGTTCACCTTACACATCTGTAATGGGGACACCTCTGTAATGGGGACATCTCTGTAATGGGGACACCTCTGTAATGGGGACACCTCTGTAATGGGGACACCTCTGTAATGGGGACACCTCTGTAATGGGGACATCTCTGTAATGGGGACACCTCTGTAATGGGGACACCTCTGTAATGGGGACACCTCTGTAATGGGGACACCTCTGTAATGGGGACACCTCTGTAATGGGGACACCTCTGTAATGGGGACTAGTCGAGTCTTACTTGACATTATCTTCATACAGTAATTTTAAATGTTTGATAAATAGACAGCATTATTTACATTCTTCATGTCAAAGGTCTCTCTATTTACACTGACGTCATAACCAAAGTTATGGGTTCAAGGGCTTCATGTATTAAGTATTCACAGCCGACCAAGTCATAACGTTGGTGGTAGAAGTGGAACCTGCAGTTAGAGACCACCTCTGTAAGGCAATTATTTCAGGTGAACGCGAACATGGGTAAGATAGAGGTCAGGGAGGTGGTAGAAATGGTACTTATGAGTTATTTTGTGGCTCTTAGCCTTGGTTCGTACCAACACCTGCTATAACGTCAAGCTGAGAGAGCGTCTGGACGGCTGCTTACATCATCTGTATGTGTAGCACAATAGTTGTTTGAAACGTCTTGGCATGCTTATGATTTCTTCCAGCATTTTAGTAGAATTTATTTATATTCTAATAATGTAGAAGCCATCTTAGGTTGAAACAAGTTACAGTATGACATAATTTACTGCCATTTCAATAACACTTATATACCAGTCAGCATTATCTATATAGCTTCAATTAGGTAGAGACCTTCCACCATCCCCTATATGTCATACGTATTTTAAGTACTTACTTACATTTTTGTAAGATAAATACTACCTTTATGAGGCGTAAAATTCCACGATCTGTGCTGCATTTTATTATAAATTACTGTATTTACACAAAACCCGTAGGTGGTGATAATATGCGATTTGAACATGTTTACTTACGTTAATTCTTACCACAAATTTTCTTTTTACACTTTGGCACTGGGAAAACTATCGTGTTTACGGTAGTGATATTGTTTGATACTTGTTTGGATGCTTTATATTAAAAACAAGAAACATAGTGGATGTGTGTGACCTACGGGCCATGTGTTAAGTGCTCCATATACGATGCATTCACAGTACTATTCTTATAGTAAATGTCAAAAACTGTGAGCGGCCTGTCCAATGTGTGCATTTTTCACTTCTCCCCAACGTGTCCACAAAAGACAGGTTCCCCTGTACCACCAGATTGGCATCTTACGCCCAAACGCTTATTTTTATTGATTTTCTATAAATCAGTGCCAGTGACCTATGCGCTGCTAACGAAATCGAAGTACTATATTTATGTAATAGCGTCTATTAAATACTACTACATTTAGTTTCCGTGGTGTTATTAAGTAATGTTTTTAACAATTCACAGTGGTACTGAGACAAAAAAGATCGGGAAATGTTCACATATTATGGATAAGAAGTTGGGTTCTTGTGAGGTTCATCGGGCACATATGCTCTTTGACTCATGTTTTATTTGGATGGTCAGACTACGTAATACAGAAAAACAGGTTGGAAAGTAAATGCTGTTATAAAACTTTATTCTCCTTATTGATGAGTATAATTATAATATGTTATAGAAAAGAGTATGAAGGTTATATTCCAATTGAAACATAAGAAGCATAGATCTAGTACATGTTTACATAAAAACATTGTGTTGAAAAGTCGGCAAATTATCTCTATTTTATACTACGGGAGAGGACTTTTTACTTGCATTCTGGATCTGGATGTTAGTCGGCAGAACCCTAGATTGGGAGTATCACACCGACGTGGTTGTGCCTGCTATGGGCAGAATGTTTACTCAAGCTGACTCTTGAATAATGCTACTGAGAGTGAGTC
>CM032659.1:37228765-37242155 GCA_019095985.1 Streblospio benedicti | reverse complement strand
ATATTGACGGCTTGCAGCGGTAATCGTGTCACTTGGTCCACAGACGCTGATTTTACGATGGTGGATGTGTTTGGTTGCTGTCATACTTACATTACACTCTAAATCACCAGTAGATCCCGCTGATCTCTATCCCTGCATGTACATTGTTCCTCACTGTGATGGCTCCAGTGTTATTAATGATACAGTTTTCATGCATTGAAGATAGTTTATCAATATTTCAATGATTAGTTGTCTGTGTATAAAATGTGTATAAAATGTGTATGTTAGATGGTGTAGATGGTAAAGACAGATGCGCTATATATAGGAGAGTGTCACGTAACAGTTATATCACCATTGTGTTGTTGTGATGGTTGTTGATGGATACAAATGTATGTCAGCAGAACTTCTTCAAAGACCACCCAAGTGGCTCACCTTAAGTGGTCCCACAGACCAAAGTGGCGCACCTCTGGTCACAATAGTCGCTTAATGAAAAGGTGGACGGAGTGGTTCTTTTACAGAGGTGGTCTCAAAAATATAAGTGGTCTTAATCAATCGGAGGTTTATTGTAGTTGACTACACTTCCGTCTTCAACTGTCGATTTCAGCCCCGTCCCGTGTCCAATGTTGGTGTGCAACTGGGGCTCACCTCATACAATAGAAAACTGGTCTCTGATTTATGATGTTAGTCTCTGATGTAATGGTTGGACGGTACGGTCTTATCACAGAGGTGGTCTCAAAATATAGGTGGTCTTAATTAGAGATTCTATTGTATTGTCGTCAACTGTCTATTTCTTGCAGTCTCGTGTCCACCAATGAGTAATGGTTTATGTGTACTCAACTCACCCGACGTCATTGGTGCTTTCATGTTCCATGTCTTCAGACTCGGCAGCACACACCTTTCTCAGTAAACGTGGGTGTTATTCACATAGTGTGTAATACAGTAGAACCTCTAGTAAGACCACCCTAATAGAGGTTCGTGTTAGTTTTTCCAAAGTCTGATTACTGCAACACAGTAGAATATTTAGACCCCCTATGTGCGGCAGTGGGGATGATCTATAATACATCATGTGCTTCTTCACGAAGCCTTAAGACCATGGAACTTGGCCTCATGATAAATTTGTTATCCATCTCTGCATAGGCTGTCGTAGTTTTATGGTAAACATGATCGCCAAATGCTTATGAAGGTTATACTTTTGGTTCACATTGACCAACATAGATTCATTCACTTGCAGATCGCTAGTCATAATTGCATCAATAACTTTTATATATTATTTGGGATTGAGCCTGGGAATATTTAAGGGGACTATTGAAAAAGGCGTTTCTCTTGCAGACAGCCACATATTGAAAGATAGGGACGTTCAATTAGAACTGAAATCAAGGGCAAAACGTGTTTGGTCAATCAACACAATTTTCACAAGATATTTTACCCCCCTTTATCTATATCTACATATGGGTAACTGTGCCACTTGGTCCACAAACGCTGGTTTCACCGATGTTGACGTGTTTGGTTACTTTCATACTTACATTACGCCTTTCTCAGTAAACCTGGGTGTTATTCACATAGTGTGTAACACAGTAAAACCTCTAGTAAGACCACCCTGCTGGTCACAAGTGGTCTCAGTAATAGATCTAATAAATTCCTATTTAGTAATTATAAATTTATTTAGTTTCTGGAGATCTCACCACTTCAGTACAGTAGAAGAATCTCTATTTAGACGACCCTATGTGCGCCTCAAGTGGTCTATGATATAGAGGTGGTCTCTAAAGAGATTGATGTGCTTCTTTCACGAAGCCTTGAGGCCATGAATCTTGGTCTCATTATAATATTTTTGCTATCTATCTCTATGTAGACGATTGTAGAGGTTTTGTAGTAAACAGTATTTCCAAATACTATTGAAGGTCAGGCTGGATGTTAAACTTCACTTTTAAGATTAGCAGCCACCCGGGACCCACCATTTCACCTGTTCCCATTACCAGAAAACTGCAAAGTGTGAGTCACACAAAGGGAACGTCAAGAGCCGGAAATGTCTTGTACATGTTAATGGTCCTGTGTTGAGTTTCAATATGACATATGCGTGAAAAAGCCCATAGACAGGCGATATATGAATCAATTTGATGCAGACGCCATTTGGAAATTTCCATAAACCTTCAGTGCATGTTCACGTATAGCGGCTGGTTTGTGCACATGTTTGTGGTCGTGCAGTGACGTCAGTCCACATGTCCGCGGATCACAGCGCACAGTTTATCACCAAGTGGCTCAAATATTTTGTCCACCAAGATACGCCACTTCATGATGAGGAGAAAAACACTGGAGTTTTCTCAAGGTACAAAGTACTGGATGAAACTTGCACCGCTCCTTGAAAAATAAGACATGTCCAGCCACGCAGATGTGGTATTTTTGGTGTATTGTTAATGAATATGATCTTAGGAAACAAAAAGACCTGATCAAACATGTCGACCACCCTGATTATCCTCACAATGTTTTCCGGCATGACAGGGCTCTACAGAGGGGAGATTTTGGGCTCACAGAGAGGTGTATTCTCTATAATGGTTGGCAGTGGTTTCTTTACAAAAGTCTGTCAACAACCACATTTGATTTTATTATAGAGGTGGTCGCTTTAAAGACTGTCATCCTGATGCTTATAAAAGTGGTCTCATTATACAGGTGGTCTCATGTGTACAGGGAGCACTGGGCAGCCAATGGCCAGGTTTGCCACTGTTATATCCAGGTCCTAGATCCTAAGGTGTCCATCTGATCGTTTTATAAGATAAAATAGTGCTGCAAATGGGTGAGAATGCACCTGACAGCGCACAGAAAGTCTAACTTTCCCAGGGTGACGTGCCCTGGACGAAAAAAAACTGGATCCACACCTACTGAGCTTCGCCCCTCCCCCACCCCCCAAGCCGACCCTCAAAATAGGTTTGACTTTCTACACTTATGAGAGAAACCTTTAGAGAGGTGTTAATATTTTACAAGTGGTTTATTCTAAAGGTGATGTCTTCATAGAAGTGCTCTCCAATAGAGGTGGTCTTTTCATTGAATGTAGAGTGACGGAGTATTTTTTACATACCATGGATCATCATTTATTAAGAGCTTCAGAGCCAAAATGTCTGCCAAAGGACGTCCATCCCATCATTGCATATGATAAAGTGTACTTGTGAAGCGGCTGTCATAATTTGTAATACTCGGCTTTATCACATGTGTGTGACATTAGAGGGGGTTGGGACACAGTATGTGCTCTTGAGATGTACAGAACGATGGTGGAATTCAGAGAATGGCTACAAAAAGAATAATATTTATATGTTATACAAAGTGCGTTGAAAGTCTATCAGATCAGCTGCCTGAAATACAGTAGAACCTCTCTATTAAGGCCATACTGGTGACTGGCGTCAAGAGAGGTGGTTTCTTTATGGAGTTTCATGATGGTCTCTGTTTGTCTGGGTGTCCTTGTTATCATCTAATGACTCTATATTCAAAGGCTGGGAACCTGCTGCATGTATTTGATACAGACTGTGTTGACAAATAGACCAGACTATTTTCATATAGTCTAAATTAAGAGACACTTCACTGAACTAATTTTGAGAGAAACAACGTTCAATCCTGATCCAGAATATTTATATGATTACTCTCTATTACATCCTGTATTTAGATAAATCACAAATATGATATATGAAAGAACAAAAAACAAACACGTTTGTTTATTTTGCTAATTGTCTTACCCTTAATGTACTTTTATGACATTTTGCGGACGTTTTATTTTGAAGGGTAGGTTCAAAGTACCCACGTTCTATGTCCAACAAGATACCTCCCCAGAAACGAGAAAAACGTGAAATGGTGGTGGTGGTGGTGGTTGGGGGGGGTGGGGTGGGGTTAAATCCCGTCTGAAATGAGAATGCAGTTGATAGGTTACAAGGTTCACATGAATATAGATAATTCACAAAATGAAATAACAAAAAAACAAAAACAAAACAAACATGTGTTTACTTTGCTAATGTGACATTTTGCTCACGTTTCACGTATGTTCAACGTACCTACATTATATGTCAGAGCAGATTAGGCCTCTTTATTAAGACCACTTGGTCACACATAGAGAGGTGCTACATCTATAAATGTTTGTAGTCACTGTGGTGTCTTTACGAAGCATTGATCTTATAATAGAGGTGGTCTCGGTATAGACGTGGTCTTATAAGCCAATGTAGATGTGGTAACATTGTAGGAGTGGTGTCTTTTGAGAGGTGGTCTCTTTATAGAAGTGTTCTCAAATAGATGTGGGATTTTTACCGTTTTACTGTAGACTGATGGAGTATTTTCCCACTGGTCAATAGACTATATTTATTTTAACTTTATAGCTAAAATGTCTGCCAAATGACGTCCACCCCATCAATAAAAATGATAAAGTATACTTGTGAAGTGACTGTCATAGTTGCAATGCTATGACAGAAAATGTGTGAGCAGGGGCCGGAAACAGTACGTGCTCTTGAGATGCACACAACAATGGTGGAATTCAGAGGATGACTAAAACAATGAATGATAATGAGATATTTTGTACATGGCAGAACGATAGTTTGTCGATAGAGCGGCTTGAAATACAGTAGAACCTCTCTATCACAACAATGCAGGGACTGGCTTCAAGTAGTCTCAGTGGAGAGGTCTCTTTATGTGTTTCATGCTGGTCCGGGGGGGGGGGGGGGTACTTCCATACATCGGTCGACGGGTATGCTCCCCCGATTGACCCACCCTTTTCACCCTCCCTAGCACCTATGAATGCCCCTACCTTTCATTGTCCAGCAGCTATGAAATGGTATTTTGTGATGCTCAGCAGCTATGAAAACTTTATGTTACGACAATGAGGCATTTTTTATGACAAAGTGGCTGTATTCTGATGGATTACAATAAATCTATTGATACTTCTTCATAGTATTTGTCCATAATAGTAATAAAATATATTTGAATACCAAGTGACAAGGCATGTTAAGGACTAGTGGAGTGTAGTTTTAACGGCACTATGAATGCCCCTACCTTCCACTGTCCAGAAGCCATGTAAGGCCTAATTTTTATCATATACAGCTATGAAACAGGTTTTTTGATGAAAGTTAGCAATGAACTTGCGCACCGAAAATTTTCGTGGGGTGGAGGGGAGCATTCCCAGGTTTTGATATCAAGAGAAGCCTTCCCCTGGTGTTGGTCTCTTTCTGAAGGCTTTGGAAGGTTGAAATGGTCTTACTACAGGGATGGTCTCCACAGGGCCGTTAGTTCAGGCGTGCCTTTACCATGCGCTGGATGAACACTTGCCTAATGCACACACATCTTGATCCAAACGGCGTTCTCTTCAATAATCATCATTTTGATTCACTTTACATGGAACTGGTAAAACCACAATACATATGCTGTTATATAGCAGTGATAAACACCACAACAAACTCGACTATAGGTGTAAAATGAACAAAATGATGTAGAGACAAGATGAAATACTAATTGCCTCATCATTATTGATGCGTCCCTATGGAGAGGTTGTACTGAGACGGCTGATGTTGTCTGTGGTGTTTTTGATAAGAGAACTGCTGGGTGATAGAACCGTCGGCTAGTGACACCATTTTAATGAAGATTCGTAGTGGTCTAATTACGAAGGTTTGGGGCCTTTGAAAATGGTGTTGATATGGAGGTGGTCTCTTTATAGAGGTGGCGTTCATTGATTTGTTTATCGTACTTTCAGAAAGTGCTGTGAATTCCTGCGAGCGTTGCAACAAATACAGTGGCCCAGACGCTAGTGACGACGACTACGTGTCACTTGCCTCCACCACCACAGTGATAACAGTGGCCGCCGCCGCCGCCATCAGAAGCTGCTGCTGTGACTGCCCCCTCCACTGTGTGATAAGCCGCACCCACGCCGCTGGGGGATAAAAGTCGGCTGCTGCCGGCGTCTCCGTCAGAAGAGCACCGGCCGCCGCAGCCACAGGTAAGGTGGAGATTTTTACATGCATACTGAATGTCGTTTTGACATTCTAGTAGTGTAATCCACATTAAAGGATAGGCTTTAAAAGTGTAATATGTATTTCAATAATTCTGTGTTGGTATAATTGTTTCTTCATCCTCAGGCAACTGTCCGCATTTCATAAAGGTGGACTAAGTATTTAGTATTTCCTTCATAGGCGCATAGTGCATGAATATATAAATATATTAAATGTTTTGTAGGAGCAGTAAGCAATATGTAGGAGCAGTCCACTTTTTATTAAGCCTAAGGGAGACTGAAAGATGGTCTTCTTGTAGAGGTGGTGTCTTTATAGACGTGGTCTTAATTGAAGTTACTTTCAGGAAGTGCTGTGAATTCCTGCAGCAGCTACAGCGGTCAAGACGCTGGTGACCACGAAGCAACATCTCATCGCCGGGTAAGTGACGCATGGTGTTTATTATTGGGAACTTTTCACAATATGATACATAATTTATAATTAATTTCATAGACTTTTTGTTTTGATATTTTCAATAAGTTCAATCCGTAAATTGAAAACTATAAGAACTATACAAATCGTGTGTCATTCATACGCTATTAGAGCCTGTGTGAAGGAGGAAATTTGTAAAAATTAAGTGTGAACACAGGCAATCAAGTGTGAAGCTGGAAAATAACCGAAATTAAGTGGGAACAACTGAAAATGGTAGTGCAAATTTATTCAAAATCTATGTAGGACATTGTATACATCAACCAGGGGGCAGAATTTGCTTGTGAAAACCAAATGTTAGTTTAATTATTAGCAAAGATTCTAGCCAGCTGTGCAATATTCTATGATCTTATATGTAACGTTATATGTAAAAAGTATTCATCAACTTAAATAGGTGTTTTAGTGTGAATATCTGATTTGTATATAAGCTTTAATATGACGGTTTGGGCCTTTTGCAAATGTACATTAATGATCCAGCAGTGTCGGATCTATGTGTGTGTGGTGATCACCCCCACCCACCCCTCACCGCCACCTCCAAAAACATTTTTGAAAAGAAAACAAATTGTATGTTTAGAAATTCAGACGGCTTTATATAATAACATTTTTTATGAAAATGGCACAGAATCAATCTAAGCGTTCTAGCACGTGGAATTTAAAAATCTTTGAGGTAGGATGTCCCCTAGACACACCGTATGTGGCACGTGCATGCGGGATATTAATCTATATTTGTTTTCCTTGAACACTGTGCATCAAACACCTGGATGCGCCCCTGAGAACACCTCTTATGATTGATTTCCAGCTTAAACAAGGAAATGACTATCTTATAAATCTTGTTGATATTTTTCATTAGATTAACATTCATTTCATTTCTATATATTATTAAATCCCAACATTTGTCCACTCCGCTTGATATAGTAATGCTGAAAAAAATCACTGCATTTCTTGATACAACTGTTTTTTTGGCACATTCGTGAAGTCTACACAGGTATGCATTTCCCTCCGCGACCTATGCTCCACCTGTCATAGGATTTTGTCACTAACATCATCCGTATTGAATTCGCTCCTAACGCTTGTCTAATTTGTCGACATGCTAATCCTTTGTAGCGTGATAACATGATTTTCGAGTGATAACGTATTTTTTAGAAAGGTCCTGTGTATGTTTTTCGTAGTTACAGCACAAAAAAGAGTCACATATATTATTGTCAGAGCATGTGTATAAGACATCAATGGTCTGAGTTTGTCAAAAAAATTTACGGTTATGTTTTGTTAGAAAGAAAACATAATAATGTATAAAAATGTAAAATGGTGTATCAAATGGTAAATGATTCAAGCAAAATATCCCTCAAAAGTGTCATTTCAATAGGAAATGAAAACAATTTAAAGTGGGAAATGAGCTAAAATGTGAAGTGGGACCATGATTTTCTCCTCTAGACTCTCATGCACCTGTCCTGTATAATAGCTTATAGATAATACTTGTGTGTTTTGTTGCTGTACAGTAGACTCTCTATTGAGACCGTCCAAGGACTGAACCATGTGGTCTCTATAGAAAGGTGGTCTCTTTAAGGGAAGTTTTTGATGCCCACTTTGCCAAGGTTTGGGGATTTTGAAAAAGGTGTTGTTATAAACATGATCTCTTTATAAAGGTGGTCTCTTTATGGATGTTGTCTTATTGACGTTATTGTACCTTCAGAGAGTGCTGTGATTTCCCGCTGATGTCTCAACAGCGGTCAAGACGCTGGTGACCACGACTCTACTCGTCACTAGGTGAGTGTTACATTCAAAACTTACATTATAACTTACACCATGCTATTAGTAGGCTTTAGAATTATGTGAAGTTTGATGGGCCAGTATGTATATACTTCAGCAACAACTTTAAGCAGGAAATCACCGATCACTGGTCAAGCAATCAATTCTCTTATCCAGTGTAAATAATGCGTCACTTTTCAACAAGTTCTCCAGTCACTTTATAATATATATAGGATTTCTATCTGTATGAAACATAAGCGTCTCTTGTGCGCACAATTGAAGTTTTTTCCAAATCCGTTAGTTTCACAGTAAAACTGCCCACAAACATCTGTGCATGGTCCTAATTAGTTAAACCTAGATGTATTTGTGTATTGTATGTAACTTTATTAACATCCATTTAAGGATACGCATACAAGGTAGAAGTGTTTAAACAAAGGAAATATTAATATAATACAGATCGGCATCAAGATGCTAATCGATCAATATACATTTTGTTAGTATATATACATGAGTAAAACCGTATAGCACATAGATCTAAGTCTGACAGTGGGTAATCCATTCCCATTGAAAGAAAAAAAACTGCATTTGCTCAGATATAGATTTGAAAGTCCAGTGGTCCTATTTGTAGACATTGGTCATTGCAGTTGGAAAATTACTAGGTTACTAAGAATTAAGTATATACCAGAAAACGCTACTTGCAACTGTATGGATGCATCATCGCAATTTACATTAGGTGCCTATAGATGAATGATGCAGTGGGAGGAAATGTGAGTATTTCTTATCACATAAGTCATGCATTCAGTTCAAGTGGGGTCATCTTCCCGTAGCTGGTGTTATAACTACATGTATAGACAGCACTGTATGCTCCTCAGAGAGTTGAGACAGAACATTAGTGCTATAACGATATGTATTTACATGTACAATCATAGGGAGTAAACCTCGTGACCTGGCTTTGCTGATAGTGACGCTGGTGGAGTGGGTAAACTGCCCTTACTTGTGAAGCATTTTTAGTAATATCATATAGCAGAATGTATGAATCAAAAACATTCTCATGTACACCTTATAGGCAGTAAAACCTGCTGATATTGACACGTGGTTAGGGTTGGAAAATGTCACTATTTGTGAAGCATTTTTTAGTCATAAATCCTAGAGAATGAGAGGATCATATAGCATCCTGGCCAGTAACAGCAGATAGAGAATGGAATGATGGCCTATAAGTGTCCCTGGAGGTGGTAACAGTAACAGCAGACTAGAGAATGGAATGGTCTATAAGTGTCCCACTAACAGGTGGTCAGGCCAGTAACAGAGACTAGAGAATGGAATGATGGCCTATAAGTGTCCCTACTAGAGAGGTGGTCTCCTGGCCAGTAACAGCAGACTAGAGAATGGAATGATGGCCTATAAGTGTCCCTACTAGAGAGGTGGTCTCCTGGCCAGTAACAGCAGACTAGAGAATGGAATGATGGCCTATAAGTGTCCCTACTAGAGAGTGGTCTCCTGGCCAGTAACAGCAGACTAGAGAATGGAATGATGGTGGTCTCCTGGCCAGTAACAGCAGACTAGAGAATGGAATGATGGCCTATAAGTGTCCCTACTAGAGGTGGTCTCCTGGCCAGTAACAGCAGACTAGAGAATGGAATGATGGCCTATAAGTGTCCCTACTAGAGAGGTGGTCTCCTGGCCAGTAACAGCAGACTAGAGAATGGAATGATGGCCTATAAGTGTCCCTACTAGAGAGGTGGTCTCCTGGCCAGTAACAGCAGACTAGAGAATGGAATGATGGCCTATAAGTGCCCCTACTAGAGAGGTGGTCTTCTGGCGAGGCTATACAGTATATAGATGGGCTCTGCATCCATTGATAAGGTGCAATGTGGACGGACACAGGTGAAGTTAATATGACAATTACGACATGAGTCCATGAGATAGCTGTTGGTGGCACATCACTGACCGATCTGTTTATCACTAGATCTGTATCCAATTGGGTCAATCCACATGTGACTTGTACATAGAAATGATGCTGTTGTTATTCACTTCATATTGAGGAGAAAAACACTCGAGTTTTCTCAAGATACAAAGTGCTGGATGTAACTTGCACTGCTCCTTGAAAATATGACATGTCCAGCCACGCAGATGTGGTATGGCGTGGCTGTTGTTGTTAAAGAGCATGATCGTAGGAAACAAATATGTAGACCTGATCAAACATGTCTACCATCTTGATTATCCTCACAATGTTGTCACCAGCAGGGCAGGGCCTCTCTATTGACCTTGTTGGGCTCAGACTAGAGGTGTTATCTTCATAATGGTTGGCAGTGGTTTCTTTATGAAGCCTTTCAACAACCACATTTGATTTTCTTATAGAGGTGGTCCTTTTATAGAGAAGGTCTGCATATAAAGTAGGACTCATTATACAGGCTGTCTCATTGAGCGGTGGTCTCATGGTTTCATGTGTATAGGAAGAACTGGGCCCAGCTCTATCGTCGATATATCCAGGTCCTAGATCCACTGGTTTCCGGGAGCTCGTTTTATAAGATAAATTAGTGCTGCAAATGCAGAATGCACCTGACAGTGCACAGAAGGTCTACCTTTCCCAGGGTGGCGTGCCTCGGAAGCCCCTATTGGCTTGTGTGACTTTGGCATATACGTGCCTGCAACACACCCATTTATGAGTATTTGCTTTGGTTAAACAACAAAAAACCTGGATCCACTCCTGCCCCCCCCCCCCCTCCCAGCCCGCCCTCAAATGATGTTTGCCTTCCTACACCTATGATGAGCTCTGTATAGAGGGAGGTGTTAACATTATAGAGGTGGTCGCTTTTAAAGATGATGTCTTCAAAGAGGTGGTCTTTTAATTGAATGGCATGTACACGCCTGAAGCACACATTTATCAGCATTCACTTTCTTTAAACCACCCCGCCCGACTGAAAAAAAACTGGATCCACACCTGCTCCTACTAGGCTCATAGAGGTGTTAACATTTTAGAGGCTGTTTCTTTTAAAGTTGATGTCCTCATAGAAGTGTTTGCAAATAGAGGTGGTCTTTTGATTGAAAGTAGAGAATTATTTCACATGTCAATGAATCATCATTTATTGAAGAGCTTCACAGTCAAAATGTCTAGAAAATGACATCCTTGCCATCAATATAAATGATAATGTATACTTTTGAAGCGGCTGTCATAATTTGTAATACTCGGCTTATCACATGTGTGTAGTCATTAGCAGGGGGTGGGAGATTTAATGTCCTCTTGAGATGTTCAGAACAATAGTGGAATTCAGAGAACGACTACAAAAAGAATGATGATTGTACATTATGTACAAAGCACGTTGAAAGTCTATCACATCAGCTGCTTGAAATACAGTAGAACCTCTCTATTAGGGCCATACTGGTGACTGGCCTCGAGCAGTTTTGATTGCGAGGTGGTTTCTTTATGGTGGTCTCTGTGTGAAGGATTTGGACGGTGAAATATGGTCTTACTATAAAGGTGGTCTCCACAGATCCGTTTGTCCAGGTTGTCCAGGTTGTCCTTGTTATCATCTAATGACTTTATAGTCAAAGGGCTATAGGATTGGCTGGGAACCCTATAAAGGGCCTGATACAGCATGTGTTGACAAATAGACCGGACTGTTTTCATAAAGTCTAAATTAAGAGTCAATTAATTAAACTAATTTTGAGAGAAATATGTTTTACTCCCGATCCAGAATATTCATATGATTACACTCTATTATATCCAGAATATAGATAAATCACAAATATGAGAATGAAAGAACAAAAAACTAAAACATTTGCTTATTTTGCTAATTGTCTTACCCTTGACGTACATATTTGACGTTTTGCGGACGTTTCCCTTTAAAGAGTATGTTAAAAGTACCTTCTATGTCCAACAAAATACCTCTCAAAAAGGAGAAAACGTGAAATGGGGAAAGAGTGTAAATCCCGTCTGCAATGAGATTGAAGTTGATAGCTTACAAAGTTCACATAAATATAGATAATTCACAAAATGAAATAAAAACAACAACAAAACAACAACATTTGCTTATTTTGCTAAAATGACATTTTGCGCACGTTTCACGTATGTTCAAGGCACCTACATTATATGTCACAGTAGAACAGGACCTCTCTATTAAGACCACTTGGTCACAATAGAGAGGTGCTATATCTATAGAGGTTTGTAGTCACTGCGTTTTTTTATGAAGCATTGATCTTATAATAGAGGTGGTCTCTTTATAGACGTGGTCTTATAAGTCAATGTAGATGTGGTAACATTGTAGAGGTGGTGTCTTTTGAGAGGTGGTCTCTTTAGAGAAGTGCTCTCAAATAGATGTGGTCTTTTTTCGTTTTACTGTAGACTGATGGAGTATTTTTCCACTGGTCAATTTTATAGCCAAAATGTCTGCCAAATGACGTCCACCCCATCATTATCTATATATATAAAATGCAAAATTTTGTGGATACTATAGACTCTAAACCGCACAGCCAATCACCGTGAAACTTGGGCAAATCGTTGTGTGTATTTCAGGCACGGTTTTTACTTTAAATGTGCATCGGGTGCTCCACTATAATTTGCATTTTATTCACATACCTCCAGAAGAGCTTTTATAGCGACCGCCATTTTGAATCAATACACTCTCCAGACAGACTTTATTTGTTGTCAATCTAGAGAAATCTTTAGGAGATTAGCTCAGACCACTAAACAAATGCTCAAATGCTCTAAACTTCATAACGTCCATGCCCCATGCCAACGGCATGCTGATATACGTCATGTAACATTGTAACATGCCACTAAACGTGGCCGGGACGGCTAGTATATGATAAAGTGTACTAAAGTGACTGCCGTAATTTGTAAAGCTAGGTTTATCACATGTGTGTTTCATCAGCAGGGGTGGGAGATTTAATGTCCTCTTGAGATGTACAGAACAAAGGTGGAATTCAGAGGATGGTTAAAAAAATGAATGATAATGAGATATTTTTTACATCACAGAACAATAGTTTATCGATAGAGCGGCTAAAAAATACAGTGGACCCTCTCTATACAGGTGACTGGCCTTTAAGTAGCTTCAAGTGAGAAGTGGTTTCTTTGTGAAAGTTCGTGTTGGTGTCTGTATGAAGTCTTTGGACGGTGGAATACGGTCTCACTAAAGCGGTGGTCTCTTTATGGGGTTCATGTTGGTCCGGGTCTATGAAGGTCTACAATGGTCTAACTACAGAGGTGTTCTCCACTGAGCATTCTGTCCGGG
>CM032659.1:37217940-37228665 GCA_019095985.1 Streblospio benedicti | reverse complement strand
GACCAAGTGGTCTTAATAGAGAGGTCCTATTCTACTGTGACATATAATGTAGGTACCTTGAACATATAATATGTGAAACGTGCGCAACATGTCACATTAGCAAAATAAGCAAATGTTTTGTTGTTGTTTTTTTCTTTCTTTTATCATATTAGTGAATTATCTATAATCATGTAAACCTTGCAGGCTATCAACTTCATTCTCATTTCAGACGTGATTTACACTTTTCCCCCTGTTTCATGTTTTTCTCGTTTTTTGGGAGGTATCATGTTGGAATAGAACGTAGGTACTTTGAACATACTCTTTACAGTGAAACGTCTGCAAAACATCATAAAAGTAGTTAAGGTTAAGACAATTTGCAAAATAAACAAATGTTTGTTTTGTTCTTTCATTTATCATATTTGTGATTTATCTATATACTGGTTGTAATAGAGAGTAATCATATACATATTCTGGATCAGGATTGAAATGTGTTTATCTCAAAATTAGTTCAGTTTATTGTATCTTAATTTAGACTTTATGAAAATAGTCCGGTCTATTTGTCAACACAGTCTGTATCAGGTCCCTGTCCCGCGTTCCCAGCCAATCCTACAACCCATTGACTTCATAGTCATTAGATATTAACAAGGACACCCGGACAAACATGACCACCATGAAAGTTCATAAAGAAACCACATCTCATGAAGCCAGTCACCAGTATGGCCTGATAGAGAGGCTCTACTTTATTTCAATCAGCTGATGTGATAGACTTTCAACGTGCATTGTACATAATATATGATTGTCATTCTTTTTGTAGCTATTCTCTGAATTCCAATATTGTTCTGAACATCTCAAGAGGACATTAAATCTCCCACCCCTTGCTGATGACACTCACAGTCACACGTGATAAAGCTGGGCATTACAAATCATGACAGCCACTTCACAAGTACACTTCATCATGTATATTGATGGCAAGGATGTCATTTGGCAGACATTGTGGCTATGAAGCTCTTCAATAAATGATGATCTATGGTATGTGAAAAATACTCCGTCACTTTACATTCAATTAACAGACCACCTCTATTTGAGAACACTTCTATGAAGACATCACGTTTAATGAAACCACCTCTATAATGAGCTCATCATAGGTGTAAAAACTATTAAAAAACATCATTTAGGCCGGGCTGGGGGTGGGGCCGTAGCCTACTGGGGGCAGGAGTTTTTCTTTATGGCGGGGTGGTTTAAAGAGAGTGAATGATGATTAATATGTTATGTTGGTACATGCCAATGGCACATAACCACTAGAGGCCTCCGGGCCATCCTGGGAAAGGGAGACATTCTGAGTCTGTGTTTTGCTGGGTCACAATTCTCACAGTCATTGATATATTTGATCATGTCTGCACATGTTTTGTTTGTGATCATCAACAACTCGCTGTTCTATGATGTATGGATCTCCATATCACGTCTGCGTGGTTAGACGCATTTTAATGTTTTATTTTTAAGGAGTGCTCTCTAAGATATATGGACCCATATATCACATTTGTGTGGTCGGACATGTCCATATATTGAAGGAGCCGTGCAAGTTATGGCCAGCACTTTGTACCTTGAGAAAACTCAAGTGTTTTTCTCTTCATTATGAAGGAAACACAAAATATTCATATAAAAAACATAAAATGGCTGTTGTTTAACATCGTATTTGAGGGGGTTGAAGTGAATAAAAAAATTGAGCTATCCAACATACCGATTAATTAACAATGATCAATAGCATGAAAGGAAATGTCAATGTTTCTTGCTCCAGCTATCAATAAAATTCGAGTTATTAGGGCTCACAAACAGGTCCTACTGTACAATCTGATGTATATATAGTGTAAAGTGGACGTGTTAACAACTTGGTGAACCTACCACTGATCACTTCTAACAGACTGAAGTGTTTGCATGTGGCCAGCCTCAAGTGAACAATTGAGGCAGATGATTTGTTACATGTCTAAATATTGATAAGATTCTATGGTTGTACTAATCTAGATAGGAAATGAAATATTTCATGCCCATGGTGCAATAAAAATGCAGTCACATTAAGCATTAAGAATTACGTTACAGTAACGCACATTGTCACCCGACAGCCATTATGTCCTTGACCAGTGTTTCAAGGACACCGATCATCACAAGTGAATTGAGCTAAGGACAACAGCCTGGCTGTCAACCAGAAACATTATAGAACGACCACTTCTGTGGTCTGATCAGGAGATTATGTGTTTGATTCTGGTCGGGTCTCATTGTGGGTGTTGAGCAAACTCATACTAAATAGTTGCACAAAGCTCCGTGGCACCTACACGTTAATTAGGTACAGGACATTGGGTTGAAAGACTTTTTCAGTATTGTGTGAATGTTTACCATTGTGCGCTGAATGTGCTGGCGGGACTAAAACCACCACATTTACATCATAGATGTGGTAATTTCACACCACTTGCCCCTGTATCGGGGGTGGGGGGTCTGGTGATAAGGTTGAAGTATTTCCTGTTATACGTGTACGTCTACTTTACGGACGCTATTGATATTATAATAGTTTTTATTGCAGCTTCTTCTGTCAACATCTATTAGCTTCAATATCATTGCGACCACATTTTGAGAGCCCTAAAATCTTTAGAGCCCTCAATGTAAAATCATAAGGATTAGTGTTCGGTGATCTCGTAATGAAGACCTAGTGATAAACAGCTATTGTAGGGACTCGTGTCATATTAATTACTTCTCATCACCAGATTACTTACAGGCCAACGTCTTAACCATGTAACTTAAGCCATCAAGCAACGGAATTGAAGAGTTTGGACACGCAGCTGACATATCACTCGTTGATGGTCCTTTGTATAGTAGAAAAGTCACCAAACCCCGTAAGAGCAGAGTTTAGACATGCAGACCTACAGTTTACGGACAACTTGGATCATGGTGGCGATGCCTGTTCTTCTACTGAACATTACAAATGTGTGAAAATGGCTGTAGATATAAGTCATTATATTGCAGAACGCTGTGGCTTACAATGTACCATATAGACAGATAGTCATAGACATCATATCAATTATTATGATGCAGGAGCCTGTGGCCTACGACTGGGAACTTTCCATTCTAAAAACAACTGATAAAGAAGCTGTGATCTGCACAGTGACACATGAAGGCGGCTTTCTCTTGATCTAACACACGGTTCTGGCCGCGGGGCACAGTTTATATGAATTCACCGCATTGTACCAGATACAGACGCGCGTGATGTACACAAAAGAAGTTCAGGATGATGATCAAACAGCCACAAATACCACAACCAACATGTAGTCACATACTATATATTGACTATATATGGTCTGCGTTTGACCACATGTTTTTCAATTAAATCACGCTCAGACATACGCCAGTTTCTACATGAACATGTGTCATTTGGAAAATGCCTCAAACATACGACCTTGTACGGCATTTATTATGGTATAACGCATTCTTTATACTGGATAAGAGAATCAATTGATTGGACAGAGATCAGTGATTTCCTGCTTACATTTGTTGGTGAAGTATACGCACACAGGCCTATCAAATGGCATGTAATTCTTAAGCCTACCACCGGTATGGTGAAATAATAATGCAAGATTTGAATGTAACACTCGCCTAGTGACATGTATTATACGCAATATGCTTTATACTTAACAGGAGATTCGATTGTTTGACCAGAGATCAGTAATTTCCTGTTTAAAGTTGTTAGTGAAGTATATATGTACAAGTGTACCAAATATCACATAATCCATAAGCCTACCATCAGCATGGTATAAGTTATATGTAAGTGTTGGATGTCACACTCACCAAGCGACGAGTAGAGTCGTGGTCACCAGCGTCTTGACCGCTGTTGAGACATCGGGGGAATTCACAGCACTGTCTGAAGGTACAATAACGTCAATAAGACAACATCCTTAAAGAGACCAGCTTTATAATGAGATCATGTTTATAACAACACCTTTTCAAAATCCCCAAATCTTCGCAAAGTGGGCTTCGAAAACTTCCCTTTAAGAGACCACCTTTCTATGGAGACCACATGGTTCAGTCCTTGGACGGTCTCAATAGAGAGTCTACTGTACAGCAACAAAACACACGAGTATTATCTATAAGCTATTATACAGGACAGGTGCATGAGGGTCTAGAGGAGAGAAACGTGGTCCCACTTCACACTTAAAATTTAGCTCATTTCCTTCTTTACACTTAATTGTTTTCATTTCCTATTGAAATGAGTACTTTTGATGGATATTTTGCTTGTTGATATTTTACAAATTTCATGAATCACAGTTTTATATACACATCATGCATCATTATGCTTTCTGCTGTCTAACAAAACATAACCGTAAAATTGTGGGTAGCTGTTCTTGCAGACAAACTCACACCGTGTGAGCTGTGGGTGGCTTCTCTTACAGAAGTTATATGAATGACTATTTTTTATGTAACCAGTGTGTCTGTTAACAATACACCGCCTCTTCTAAAAATCATGTTCACGCCACTCCAGCTACAAGGATTAGCATGGCGACAAATTAGACAAGCATTACGAGCGAATTCAATACGGATGATGTTAGTGACAAAATCCTATGACAGGTGGAGCATAGGTCGCGGAGGGCAAATGCTCCAGAGCGAGATACCTGGACATACTTCATAGATTCAAGAATGTGCAAAAAAAACAGTGTTTCAAGAAATGCAGTGATTTTTTTCAGCATTACTATATCAAGCGGAGTGGACGCATGTTGGGTTTAATAATATATAGAAATGAAATGAATGTAAATCTAATGAAAAATATCAACAAGATTTATAAGATAGTCATTTCCTTGTTCATGCTGGAAATCAATCATAAGAGGTTTTCTCAGGGGCGCATCCAGGTGTTTTGTGCACAGTGTTCAAGGAAAACAAATATAGATTAATATCCCGCATGCACATGCCATAACATGTGTCTAGGGGACATCCCCTCAAAAGATTTTTGAAATTCCACAAGCTCGAGCTCCATTAGGTTGATTCTGTGCCATTTTCATAAAAAATGTTATTATATAAAGCCGTCTGAATTTCTAAACATACAATTTTTGTTTTCTTTTTCAAAAATGTTTTTTAGGGTGGGGTGAGGGGGGTGGGGGGTGATCACCACACACACATAGATCCCACACTGCTGGGATAATGTACATTTGCTTAAGGCCCAAACCATCATATTACAGCTTATTTACGAATCGGATATTCACACTAAAACACCTATTTAAGTTGATGAATACTTTTTATATATAACGTTATGAGATCATAAAATATTGCACAGCTGGCTAGAAATCTTTGTTAATAATCAAACTAACATTTGGTTTTCACAAGGGCATTCTGGCCCCCTTGTTAATATATACAATGTCTTACATAGAGTTTGAATGAATTCCCATTTAATTTCGGTTACTTTCCCACTTCACACTTGATTGCCTGTGTTTCAATTTTTACAAATTTCCTCCTTCACACAGGCCAAAATAGCGTATGAAAGACACATGATTTGTATAGTTCTTATAGTTTGCAATTTACGGCTTGAAATAGTTGAAAATATCAAACCAAAAAGTCTATGAAATTGATTGTAGAAGTCTTTGTTTATTCAAATTAAAAATCATTCGTGAAATTAATTACAAATCATGTATCATAATGTGAAAAGTTCCCAATAATAAACACCATGCGTCACTTACCCGGCGATGAGATGTTGCTTCGTGGTCACCAGCGTCTTGACCGCTGTAGCTGCTGCAGGAAGTCACAGCACTTCCTGAAAGTAACTTCAATTAAGACCACGTCTATAAAGACACCACCTCTACAAAAGACCATTTTTCAGTCCCCCCCCGTGAAGGCTTAATAAAAAGTGGACTGCTTCTACTTATTGTGTCCATATCAACACCAGACAGCATAGTTCTCCAGTCACCTGTGGTGAAGATATCGACGAAACATTAAATATATATTCATGCACTGTGTGCCTATGTAGGAAATAATAAATACGTATTCCACCTTTATGAAATGCTCACAGTTGCCTGTGGATGATGTAACAATTGTACCAACACAGAGTTATTGAAATACATATAACACTTTTAAAGCCTATCCTTTAATATGGATTACGGAACTAGAATGTCAAAACCACATTCAGTATGTATGTAAAAATCTCCACCTTACCTGTGGCTGCGGCGGCCGGTGCTCTTCTGACGGAGACGCCGCCGCCGCCGCCGACTTTTATCCCCCAGCGGCGTGGGTGCGGCTTATCACACAGTGGAGGGGGCAGTCGCAGCAATCCGCACCTCTACCTTACCTGTGACTGCGGAGACGCCGGCAGTGGCCACTGTTATCACTGTGGTGGAGGCGGCGGCTGGAGGTGCGGATTATCACACAGTCGCAGCCTTGTTATCAAGTGTTGGTGTCTGTGGTGGTGATCGTATACAAACGCCTGACTACATTATTCATGACTGCCGCAGTGAGACTGCGCCATTGATCCAACAAGAGGTTTGTGACGGCGGCAGTTGGAGATTTTTATCACCTGGGCGGCGGACGGCAGCAGTGGGTGGGTACAACTGCACACTGTGGGTCTAACTGGAGGCCATGGGAGGGAGGGGCGAATGGGCACATATCATGGGGACAATGGGGGGGGCACTTCACTAACAGGGACACCTTATATCTTGAAGGACATATGTGCCTGGTCACATTGTCAAATTTGCTATTTTTGTGCTTTTAAAAGGGAACACTTCTGCAATGGGGCCACCTCTCTGTAATTGGAACACTCCATAACAGGAACACTCCCATAATGGGGACAAACACTATGACGTGGACACCTCTGTAATTGGAAAAACCACCTCACGGGAGTTTAGGGACACCACAGTAAAAAGAATCCTTTGTAATGGGGACACTTGTCTTATATGCCTTCATTCTGTGCCTGGCAATGAGTTTCACTTTGATAATATTGGGAAGGGGGATGTGGCCCGGTACATAAATATCTATACATTTGTTAAAAACTAGATTCTCTTTGTCAAATTTGAGAATCAGTGTCATATATAGACCAAAAAGTGTCCTTAAGAAAAATGTTTTTAACTAATGTGAAGTCATCGTCGGTTTTCACGGCTTGATCAACTCACACTGCCTTAAAGTCCTTGTCCATTTGAAACACCAAAACCATAAATTTCCATATATTATATAGTCGTGAGATATGACGATGGTGTGAGTGAGCAAGCTTGAAAACCGACGATGTCAACACTATGAAATCATAATGTATAACATCAGTTTACAGTCTTACCTCCAATTGGTTTTTTTTTTCATCAATAAGGTCTCGATTCATGTTAAAATTAAACATGCCCCGCCACGATGTCAATCTAAACCCACAGTGATGGCTTCAAGTTCAGGATATATAATCACAGACGACGAGCCATAACGTAAACAGCGTTGTGCAGTAGAACCTGCCATTAAGAAGATGCCATCTTATAAGGCAACCTCTTTAATGAGACCTTTTTTGTGGACCCAAACCTTTATAAAATACCTTATAAGACCAACATGGACCATAAATACACCCCACTAATGACCAATGTGACCACTTGATGTCAGTTCCAAGGGGTGGTCTGGATAGAGAGTTTCTACTGTATACCCAAACATGTCCCTGCTCTTATCAAGTGGGTCAGTGTCGTTGCGATAAAAGATGATGGTCTCCGAATTCCATGTGTTATTCCAAAATATCTAAGGAAAATAGTTGTTAGAATATATACTATAAGCAACATGAGGATGTAACTGGTTCCAAAAAATGGACCTGTATATTGTAACCAAACAAACAAACGTTAAACTGCCATATGCAATATACTGATATGTATAGCTTCATGTATTAAGCAAATATATTCACAATCCACACTCAACGAGTGTCTGCTTCGATTTTATAATGAATAAGTTATATCATAACGTTTTCATGTAGTGATCAATCTCCCAGATTGTCAGTTGGAAAAAGCATCCTGCAGTAAAAAAATATTAAACATTAAATTTTCATTGTAGTATAACCAATATATCACTCCACCAAAATATATTACAAAATGCAATCATAAAACAGTCTTATATAAAGAGGTTGTACTGTCTATGTAAACATGCCCATGCTGTTATCAAGTGGGTCAGTGTCACATTTCTTTTCCAATGACAGCTTTACTTGCAAATTCATGGCGCAGCACTGGGGTCACCTGTCTCACCCATCGTCTGTTAAAATCTACAGTGAACATTTTGACATCTAAGCCACAGGGTTGTTTTAGGTCTGGGGTGTCTAAGTGGCAATTGTTTGGAGTTTTGGGCACATGCAGTACTGTTGTGAGCCACAGTCTGGATGTTTTAGGTAACACATTTGTCAACTGTGCGCTATACTCACTGTCCTCGCTTTTAGATTTCGCCTCCTCGCTTTTTTTGCTAAAATATTTTACAAGTTTGTAATTCAGTACAGTGTGATCTTATAAAAGTTCCACGGCATTCGCTATACGTTGTCACGGACTGTCTATGTACTGGGAACGCACTGGGCCAGTACTATAACTCAACAACGTGAGTAAAATCCTTTAGGTGTATAGAACACTTGGCTGATGCTCCTGATCATAGTATACACACTGATGGAACAAACGTTCTCACAGTGGGCAACAGATGGTTTCAGAGATGTGCTAAGAAAGCTATTCACATTGGAACATTGCATCCCATTGGACCCGTCTCTCAATAGAGATGGTGGACGAAACAACCTCCCTAGTGTGTGAAACAACCTTCTATCTTTACATGTAACCAGCGGAAGGGGAGGGGGATGGGCAAACAACAGCACAAAGTTCATAAACTTTCTACATATATTATTAAATGGCACCACAATCTTCTTTAATTGGGCTTTTTTATATTTGCCCCATAGCTCACAGCCATAATTGTTAGAGCAATAAGTTTGGAATAACCTTTTCTTAATGTCTGGGGTACAATGATAGAATCTATCACATAACATATTACCACGTAGATGTATATACAAAGCCTTAAATCGTCTCTTAATGTCATTATCATCTAACAAATCATCAGAGATAATCACACCTAAGTAATGAGGTTTCACTTTAATGATATAGGAAAACGGATGTGTGGAAATGTACATAAATATTTATACATTTCTGTTGCACTTAAACAGGATTTTTTGGTGGGCGGGGATCACGTGGGCTGTTTGTTAGTGTAGAAATAAAGAGAATACTCTGTGTTCAGATAACAAATAATCATTGATGACCTATCAACAAAGGGCCACTGAAGTAGCAGCATTACATGGATAAGTATAACAGGTTCCAATACAGTGGAACCTGCTTGTTTTGAACCCTCAAAAGTCGAGTTTGTGGATAAATTGTGCAAATAGTCATTTCCATTGTGTTACCTTACATTATCGTCATTCACAATAGTTTGTATGGTTTAATAGATAGACAGCAATCACTAGTCCTTTTATGTTTATAGACAGTTATGGCTTCGACAATCACAATGTAAACATAGTGTACAGTCTTATATAATCACAGACGACGAGCCATAACGTAAACAGCGTTGTGCAGTAGAAGCTGCAATTAAGACCACCTCTATAAGGCGACCTCTTTAATGACACCATTTGTGATATGTAAAGAGACCCATGAGACGAACATGGACAATAATCATTTGATATCAGTTCCAAGGGGTGGTCTGGATAGAGAGTTTCTACTGTATACCCAAACATGTCTCTGCTCCTATCAAATGGGTCAGTGTCGTTGTGATACAAGATGATGGTCTACGGATTTAATGTAATACAGTTCAATATTCATTTTACGTCATTTTTCATCTGTTATTCAACCACATTTAGGGAAAATATTTGTTAGAATATATACTATAAGCAACATGGGGATCTAACAGGTTCCAAAAAATGAATTTGTATATCGTAACCAATCATACAAACGATAAAACACAATACACTGATGCGTACAGCCCTGTATAGTGACTGGGTGAAATGGCCACTTCTGTTAAATGGACACATTTCAGTTCTCTCTTTAGAATATATGGCATATGGAATGAACTTTAGGATGTGCACACCAGTCGCCCACATATTCAGATATGTCAGCATACAGAAAAATGGTATGGTATATTAGCATGGAGAGATACAATACTCAAGCTCGGAGCGATCAGAAACTCTCACGTTTGATGTGCGTCAACTGTGCCACCAACACCACACGACACCATCGGACTACAGTCGATTACGTCAAAAGCATTATTTTCCAGTCGGGAGGCCAATGAAATGGGGGTGAAAGCCTAGACCATAAAATTAATCCGGCATTATGTGTGATACACGGCATCTAAAAATACGAAATTTTCATTTCAGTCAATAACAGAATCAACTGAAAGAGCCTCTGCTTGAGTAAATATAAAGTTTAAATAGTAGTTTATGAATAATGTTATTGGTGTGGCTGCGGAGAGATATGTGAAGAAGACTTTTATCATTGGCGGACGTCAACAGTGGTACGTCCAATCATCACCCTCCAAAGATCATGTTCACCTTATCGACATCAGACAGTTGGCACTCTATTGTTTATTGACAATGGTTAATAATGGGGACACCTCGGTAATGGGGACATTTATCTAAAAGGTACTGTTAACGCCTTTGCATTAGAGGCCGTTATGTATTGTAGCAGACTCACTGGTGTTCCCGGTTTGAAACCTAAATTCTCGCGGGAGAAAACGGGATCGGCCATCTTGTATTTTTTTGGT
>CM032659.1:37204948-37217840 GCA_019095985.1 Streblospio benedicti | reverse complement strand
CTTGATTTACTTTTTGGTCTACTGTACAACGCTGTTTGCGTTATGACTGTGGTTCTCTGTGAATATATTTGCTTAATCCATGAAGCTCTAACTGTGTGTTTAGACTAATACCATCCCGCTACCTTAATAACTTCAATTTCGTCAGTGTAAATAGAGAGACCTTCGACATGAACACGGTAAATAAAGCTGTGTATTTCAAACATAACAATTACTGGATGAAGATAATGTCAAGTAAGACTCGACTATTTGTATTGCACAATTTATCCCCCATCGTTTGAGACAAGCAGGTTCCACTGTATAAGAAACTGTTATAATTCTACAACTTGTTATATGTTCATACATCGAGTGTTATATGACTATTACACGGGGAATTCTATTTATTTCTATGCAAATTAACCTCTTCCTTCCGACCTACATGACCCCTACCCACATGTCCTTGGAGAATAATTATGTACAAATAAAAAAAAATCATGTACATCATAGACAGATCCAGGTTTTCGGAAAGGGGGGGGGCGCACTTAAGGAAAAGAGGGTGCTCTTACAGGATTTCATGAAAATGAAGTATTTTAGTGGGGAAAGGGGGTGCGCGCCCCTCCCCCTGATTATGTATCTGCCTATGTAGATTTTCACCCCCACACAAGGTGTCCCTTTTATATAAATGTTCTCATTACAGAGGTGTCCCCATTACAGAGGTGTCCCCATTACAGAGGTGTCCCCATTACAGAGGTGTCCCCATTACAGAGGTGTCCCCATTACAGAGGTGTCCCCATTATTAAGGTGTTGTTAATAAACAATAGAGAGCCACCTGACAACTGAAAGTCTGTCCTGTCCTTATTGCGAGGTGTCCCTTTCAGTAAGGTGTCTATAACTGAGAGTCTGACTGGTGGCTGATGTCGTCTGGGAGGTGAACATCATCTTTGTGGGGTGATGATTGGACGTACCACTGTTGACGTCCGCCAATGATAAAAGTCCTCGTCACATACCTCTCCGCAGCCACACCAATAACATTATTTATAAACTACTATTTAAACTTTATATGTACTCACATTTCCGTTAAGCAGGGGCTCTTTTGGACGATTTGGTTATTGACTGAAATGAAAAAAAAAATCGTATTTTATATTCCGTGTATTACACATAACCTCGTATTAATTTTATGGTCTAGGCACCCCCCAACCCCAACCCCACTTCATTGGCCTCCCGACGGGAAAATAATGCTCCCGACAGCCCTTTTTTTGATGTAAAAGGCCGTAGTCAGGCGGTGTCATGTAGCGTTGGATAGCGAGTCCTATCCTGTGAGTATTCTATCTTTTAAGTCGGGGATGTACGTCTGGCTTGTCATGCTCTCTGGCGTTTGTTTCAGTCATATGATTTACATTTGAGTTGGGGCTTGAGGTCGGGTGCTTTCTTACACTGTATGAAACAGGGGGGTGGGGTGGGAGGTGGGGGGGGGGGGGTTAAAGTTGTAAACATATTCTCTATGCCGACATATCTGAATACTTGAGCGACTGGTGTCCACATCATAACGATTCATGTTATATGTTTATAAGAGAGAAATGGAATGTGTCCATTTAACAGAAGTGGCGATTATTTCTTGCAGTCACTATACTTGGCTGTACACATCAGTATATTGTGTATGGCAATTTAACTTTTGTGTTTTGGTTACAATATATAAGTTTTATTTTTGGAACCTGTTACATCCTCATGTTGCTTATTATATTTTGACAAATAATTTCCTTAAATATAGTGGAATGACAGATAAAAAAGAATGTAAAATGAATTAAATTGTATTAAATTTTAAATCTGTAGACCATCATCTTGTATCACAGTGACACTGACCCACTTTATAAGAGCACGGACATGTTTGGGTATACAGTAGAAACTCTCTATCCAGACCACCCCTTGGAACTGATATCAAGTGGTCACATTGGTCATTAGCGAGGGGTGTATTTATGGTCCATGTTCGTCTTATGGGTCTCTTTATATAGGTTTGGGTCCACAAAAATGGTCTCATTAAAGAGGTCACCTTATAGAGGTGGTCTTATTGCAGGTTCTACTGCACAACGCTGTTTACGTTATGGGCTGTCGTCTGTGATTATATTTCCTGGACACTTGAAGCCATCACTGTAGGTTTAGATTGATATGGTGGCGGGGCATGTTTAACTTTAACATGAATTGAGTCTTATGTTGAAGAGAGCTGTATCAATTGAAGGTAAGACTGTACTCTGATGTTTACATTATGATTGTCATAGTGTATGAATATATTTGTTTAATACATGAAGACCTTGACTTGAAGCTATAACTGTCTATAAACGTAAAAGGACTAGATATCGCCGTCGATTTATCAAACCTTACAAACTATTGTGAATGAAGATAATGTAAAGTAACAAGATGGAAATGACCATTTGCACAATTTATCCAAAGGTTCGACTCTTGAGGGTTTAAAAGAAGCCGGTTCGACCGTATTGGAACCTATTATACCTAGGGATCGTTCACAAATGACGTCACTCGGACGGAAGGGGGGGGGGGTGAAAGACGATGAAAGTTGACTGGTGGGGGGGGTCTAGCACTTGGGTGATGTCACATTTTTTAAATAAAGTTGTAGTTATTTAACAGAATTTTAACTTACTTTCTGACATGTTAAGTGAGCTGGGATATTATATGAGGACGAGTATTCAGTTGATATTTTATTGTATTTGAATCATTGTAGTTGAAATCACATGGCCATGTGTGCTTTCTGTCCAAAAAACACGTCTAAATCATGTCTAATTTATGGACATATATATCTAAATGCACAGTTAAATTAATGTTAAATGCCATCACAAAAACTGTGTCGTGTGGGTGGGGAACGTGGGGGGTTGGGGGAGGCAAAGATGACGTCACTTATCAGGTGGGTGCTGCAAAGATGATGAAAGGTGACAAGTATTCTGGAGTGTAGAGAATGTTTATGTGCAACAGAAATGCATATATATTTATGTACAAGTCTACATTTCCCCTCGCATTAACCTCACCTGATCAAGAGGCACACTGCGGCAAGGCACGAAAAGTGTCCCCATTACAAATGATTCCTTTTGCAGACATCCCCAATTACGGAGGTGTGTCCATTACAGAAGTGTTCCCCATTTAACGTATTCCCATTTATAAGTACAAAAAAGTAGCAAATTTGACGATGTATCCACAGGTCATATACCTTTCATATGAGGTGTCCCTGTTATTGAAATGCCCCCCCCCTGTGTCCGAAGCCCCCACCACGGCCTCTGCTGACAGTCATTAAGCGGCGTGTTCCACAGTGTAGTCCGTCTGCCGCAGCCACAGGTATACGATCCCCACCACAGACGTTTTGACATTGTAGTAACAATGGCGCAGTCTCACTGTATGATAATCAGTCATGCTTGTGAGCCCCGCTAAGATGGAATAAAGTTTACAATTCCTAAGACTGTGTATCCGCACCTCCAGCAACCTCATAATAAATGTTTCATATGCTGCTGCTGCCGGTGCCCCCGCCGCTACGGGCGGAGGGCGGGGGGCTGAAAAAGCGCTGGGGTGATAAAAGTCGGCGGCGGCGGCGACGTCACAGTGGAGAAGAGCACCGGCTGGCGCTACAGCGGCATCAGGTAAGGTGGAGATTTTACATGCTGATACTGAATGTGATTTTTAATTTGAATAAACAAAGACTTCTACAATCAATTTCATAGACTTTTTGGTTTGATATTTTCACCTATTTCAAGCCGTAAATTGCAAACTATAAGAACTATACAAATCATGTGTCATTCATACGCTAATTAGGGCCTGTGTGTAGAGGAAATTTGTAAAAATTGAGTGTTAAGTGGAAACACAGGCAATCAAGTTTGAAGTTGGAAAGTAACCGAAATTAAGTGGGAATTCATTCAAAATCTATGTAGGAAATTGTATACATCAACCAGGGGGCCAGAATGTGCTTGTGAAAACCAAATGTTAGTTTAATTATTACCAAAGGTTTTTAGCCAACTGTGCAATAGTTTATGATCTCCGATGTTAACATTATATGTAAAAGGTATTTATCAACATAAATAGGTGTTTTAGTGTGAATAATTGATTCGCAAATAAGCTGTAATATGATAGTTTGCACATTAATAATCCAGCAGTGTGGGATCTATGTGTGTGTGGTGATCCCCACCCCCTCCGGCAACACCCCCACCCTTAAAAACATTTTTGCAAAGAAAACGATTTGTATGTTTAGAAATTCAGACGGCTTAATATAATTACATTTTTTTTTATAAAAATGGCACAGAATCAAACTAAGAGCTCGAGCACACGGGATTTCAAAATAATTTCAGGTGGGGATGGTCCAAAGAAGTGTATGGCGCGTGCATGCGGGATATTAATCTACATTTGTTTTTCTTGAACACTGCGCAGCAAACACCTGGATGCGCCCCTTTCCCCCTGATGCCCCAGAGGGTACCTCTTTTGATTGCTTTCCGGCTTGAGCAAGGAAATTCCTATCTGATAAATCTTGTTGATATTTGGCATTAGATCAAAATTAATTCCTTTTCTACATAGTAGTAAACTCCATTATTCGTCCAGTCCCCTTGATACAGTAATGCTGAAGAAAACATCACTGTATTTCTTGAAACAACTGTTTGTTTTGCACATTCTTCAAGTCTATGCATACCGGGTATGTCCGATCTCGTATGGAGCTCCTGTTTGCCCTTTTTCTACCTATGCTCCACCTGTCGTGGCATTTTGTCACTAAAATCATCCTACAATTGAATTCGCTCCTAACGCTTGTCCAATTTGTCGCCATGCTAATCCTTGTAACTGGAGTGACGTGAACATGAGTTTTAGAAGAGGTGGTGTATTGTTAACAGAAATGCTAGTTACAGCAAAAAAGAGTCATTCATATAACTTATCGTCTGAGCATTCCCGCACAAACTCACAGGACGTGAGTTTGTCTGCAAGCACAACTACCCACAATTCCATGGTTATGTTATGTTAGACAGCAGAAATCATAATGATCCATGCGCATATAAAATGTGTTTTGATGTATTAAAATTGTAAAATATCAAGTAAAATATCCTTCCAAAGTAAGTACTCGTTTCAACGAAAACAATTAAGTGTTAAGAAGGAAATGAGCTAAAATGAGCTAAAATGTGAAGTGGGACGATGGTTCCCTTATCTAGACTCTCATGCACCTGTCCCTTATAATAGCTTATAAATAATACTAATGTGTTTTGCTGCTGTACAGTAGACTCTCTATTGAATCGGTCCAAGGACTGAACCAAGTGGTCTCCATAGAAAGGTGGTCTCTTTAAGGGAAGTTTTTCATGCCCACTTTGTGATGAAAAGGGTGTTGTTATAAACATGTCTCAACAACTACAGCGGTCAAGACGCTGGTGACCACGACTCTACTCGTCACTTGGTGAATGTTACATTCAACACTTACATTATTATTACACCATACTGGTGGTAGGCTTAAAGAATTATTTGATATTTGGTTGGCATGTGTGTATATACTTCATCAGCAACCTTTATCAGGAAATCACTGATTTCTGGTAAAACAATCAATTTTCTTATTGAATATAAAGGTGTATATTGAGTATAATACTTCTCACTAGGTGAGTGTTACATTCAAAACTTATGTTATTGTTACACCACACCAGCTGTAAGGTTTTAAGAATTACATGCCATTTGATAGGCCTGTATGCGTATACGTCAGCAACAACTTTAAGCAGGAAATCACTTCTCTCTGGTCTAACAATCAATTCTCTTATCGAGTATAAAGACTGCGTCACACCGTAACAAATGCCATACAAGGTCATATGTTTGAGGCATTTTACAAATGACACACATTCATGTAGAAATTGGCGTAATTCTGAGTGTGATTTAATTGAAAAATGTGGTCCAACGCAGACCATATATAGTTAATATATAGTATGTGGCTACATGTTGATAGCGGTATTTTTGACTGTATTTTTGCTCGTCATCATGAACTTCTGTTTAATCCACGAGCGTCTGTATCTGGTACAATGCGGTGGTTTCATATGAACTGTGCTCAGCGGCCAGAACCGTGTGTTAGTCTTAGTTAGAGGCCACTACATGAGGTCTGAGCCGTGTCATTTAAGACTTTTCAACCAGTTCTCTTGTTACTTTATAATGTGATTTCTATTATATGAAACATAAGCGTCTCTTTTGTGCACAGATGAAGTATTTTTTTTTTTTCAAATCTGTCAGCTTCACAGCTAAAACTGCCCATAAACATATGTGCATGGTCCTAATTAGTTAAACCTAGATGTAGTTGTATATTGGAGACATTGGTCATTGCAGTTGGAAACTTACTAGGCTATTGATACTAATAGGATCGTGCCATATACCGGAAAACGGTACTTGGAATTATATGGGGCATTAGGTTCTTTTAAGTAATTGATGAAGTGGAAAATCCCAGTATTTCTTATCACATACGCCATGCATTCAGTATAAGCGGGGCCATCTTACTGTAGCTCACGCTGGTGGCGTGGGTTAAACTGTGACCACTGGTGAAGTATTTTTAGTAACATCATATTGCAAGATGTATGAATCAAACACATTCTCATGTACACGTTATAGAAAACCCTGCTGATATTGACACCTGGTTAGGGTTAGAAACTGTCACTATTTGTGAAGCATTTTTGTAAACATCATATAGCATCCTAGAGAATGAGAGGATGGTCGCTCTATAAGTGTGCCTACTAGAGAGGTGGTCTCCTGGGAAAGTTTTCAATGGTACATTGTAAGCCACAGGACTCTGCATCAAAATGACGTCTATGTGTAGTTTTTGTTACACGTTTTCAATGTTGAAAACAGCAAATAGCTTTTCATCACGAGGGCATGATAACAAGTACATAGTTTTACGTGAACGTTAGGTCATAACTCTGCTCTTACGGGTTTTGATGACCAATCTGGGCATGTGAAGTTATCAATTATGACATTAGTTTCCTACAACAGCTGTTGGTGGTGCATCATTGACCGATCTGTTTATCACTAGATTTTTATCCCAATTGTCAATCCACATGTGGCTTTTACATAAAGGAAGTCTAGAGCTTTTTCCGTCATCAAAATAAGGTCACAATGTATGTATTTAAGTAATCAGTTGTTGACAGAATGAAACTGCATGTAAAACTCTGACAATATGACTAAAGTATGCCCGTTCCCCTGTAATGGGGTCCCTTCATCATCACCTCCCGCCCCGGTTCAGAGGCCAGTCGTTTACATTTCCTTAGCTGTGATAATTCTATTTTATCATTGCGAGTTTAATCTCAAATATGACTGTATTGTATCATGACTGTTGCCCTTACGTCTGGTATGACTGTCACTGTCCGTTTCAGCAGGTGTCCTTGAACACTGCTCAAGGACGTAATGGCTGCCGTGTGCAAATATGTGTTTATGGTCATGTAATTCTCGATGCTTAAGATTATTGTAGTAAATGTTATCACACCGTCGGTCTACAGTTAACTCTTTCATACTGTACATTGATGTAATGTAACAGTATCTATCTATGGGTTAAAGTGTTTATTTCTGCCGAACACATTTTAAGCGGTGGCACAAGAAATCACTATAGGATTATAATACATTGTCATATAAAGACACAGATTTGTTGTGACCAAAGTCTCGGTCTCCTGACATTCTGAAATCACGATCAAACTTCAAGTAAAACATCCATCATCCAGGGCAATCTCTTGCACACTGCATGTATTTTGTATGTGCACATCATAAAGTTAAAAACCATTTGAAGATGTGGCGATTGCATGGTTCAGTATCACAACATGTTCAATAATTTTAATTGTTAAAGAATATTTGAAGATGTGATGAGTGGATATTTTTAATAATTTCAAATACTTGTGGATTAGATGTAAGCCCAAAATAGATGACTATGTAGTTTATCACCACTGAAAGAGAGAGATGCACTGTGTTCACAACAGTCTGTAGAGCCATTGATTCTGTGATAAAGTTGACAAATTGTCATCTCTGTACACTTTAGGTTGGTCACATGCAAACACTCCAGTCTGTTGAAGTGATCAGTGGTGGAACTCGCCACGGTTATGACATACAGTATAGTATAGGTTAAAAGTAGTCAGAACGCAGTCATTTCAAAATTCAACACCTTTATTGAAAACATAATCGTCTTCCATGGAAATGATGTAGATGTGATCAGTAACTTCAATTACAAATTCACAATCACCAAAATGTATATTCATTCATCGCATATTGCGAATCATGATTGCAACAATAACTTTTTATTACATAGAGACATCAACAACTGTTTGGGATTGAGACTATTGAAAAGAGTTTTTTTTAGATTTGTTTTGTGGAAGGGCCATACATTGAAAGATGAAAATTTCAATTTTTGAAATCAAGGGTAAAAGGTGTTTGGTCAGTTAAAACAAATTTCATAAGATATTTTACCTCTTTGCACGCATCCATATCTAACCTGGTTGTGTTCCAGGTGTAGGTTAAAAAAGTGTTTGTTAAAACCTCTTTTTCATATGTAGTTAATGTTTCTTCTGCTAGAAACGTCTCCCATGCCACATTCACAATTTTCACGTTGCTGCTTCCCCGTCTCTTATCCTACATATGTGCAGTTGGTTATTGTTTTACTTACATTACACTGTAAATTACCAGTAGATCCTGTTGATCTCAAACTCTGTTTATTCGATTTTATGAATAGCAAGAAAACATTTCCCTTCATGTGCATAATTCATCACGCTGATGACTCAATGTGAGTTAAACTGGTCTAACTGTAGTCCCGTGTTATTGATGATGCAGTTTTCATGCTGTGTTGATCGATATGCCAGTGATCAGTTGTCCGTGTATAAAATGTGTGCATTAGGTTACAAACCTGTACATGGTAAAGAGAGATGAATATATATGGAAGAATTTGCACATGGAGTTTTACGTAACAGTTATATCGCCGTTGTGTTGTTGTGGTTGTATATGGATACAAATGTATGTCAGCAGAACTTCTGTACAAAGACCACCCAAGGGGCTCACCTCAAGTGGTCGCAATAGCAAAGTGGTCTCTGATTCATGTCTCTTAATGAATGTCACTTTGGAAGATGAGACAGTAAAATTAGAAAAACGAGAGTAGAATCGAATGAGACCACATGCTGCATACCGTTTCACAAGAATCTTACAAACAACATATAGGACTATAGGTGTTCTTAATCAGATGTTCTATTGTAGTTGACGACACTTCCGTCTTTAACCTTTCTTGCAGTTCCGTGTCCTTCAATGACAAATGCTCTGTGTGTACTCAACTCACCCCACGTCATTGGTGCTTTTATGTTCCATTTCTTCAGACTCGGCAGCACACGCCTTTCTCAGTAAACCTGGAATTCACATAGTGTGTAATACACACAAAACTTGAAACTTTGTCTCATTAAAATTTGCATTCCATCCCTATATAGGCTGTCGTAGGGGTTTTATGGTAAACATGATGTCCAAATATTTTTCAATGTTAAAAAGAATGTTAAACTTTCACATTTAAGATTAGCAGCCACCCGGGACCATTTCACGCACCCGCTCCTGATGCTCTGCAAAGAGTGAGCAACATTGGTGAACTCACAGAGCCATTTTTCGTGTATATGTTAATGGTCTCTCTAGTTTCAACATGACATATGCGTGAAAAAGCCCATAGACAGGCGTTATATGAATCAGTTTGATGCAGACGCCATTTGGAAATTTCCATAAACCTTCAGTGCATGTTCACGTATAGCGGCTGGTTTGTGCACATGTTTGTGGTCGTGCAGTGACATCAGTCCACATGTCCGCGGATCACAGTGCACAGTTTATCACTAAGTGGCTTTAATATGTTGTCCACCAAGATACGCCACGTGGGCTTCATGACGAGAAAAAAAAAACACTCGAGTTTTCACAATGTACAAAGTGCTGAATGTAACTTGCCCCGCTCCTTGAAAATAAGACATGTCCAGCCACGCTGATGTGGCATGGAGTGGTTATTGTTAAAGAGTATGGTCTTTGGAAACAAATATGTACACCTTATCAAATATGTCGACCACCCTGATTATCCTCACAATGTTGTCCCCGGCAGGACAGGACTCTACTGGGACCACTTGGGCTCATAAGAGAAGTGTTATCTCTATAATGGTTGGCAGTGATTTCTTTACAAAGTCTGTCAACATCCACATTTGATCTTATTATAGAGGTGGTCGCTTTAGAGACGGTGTCTCCAAGCTTATAAAGGTGGATTCATTATACAGGTGGTCTGTTTGCGTGCTGGTCTCATGTGTACAGGGAGCACCTGGCCAGCCAGGACCAGATTTGTCACCGTTATATGCAGGTCCTGGATCCTCTGGTGTGATAAAATAGTGCTGCAAATGGGTGAGAATGCACCTGACAGCGCACAGAAAGTCTAACTTTCCCAGGGTGACGTGCCCCGGAAGTCCCTAGACGAAAAAAAACTGGATCCACACCTACTAGGCTTCGCCCCTCCCCCACCCCCCAAGCCCACCCTCAAAAGATGTTTGACTTTCTACACTTATGAGAGAAATCTTTATAGAGGTGTTAACATTATCAAGGTGGTTGCTTTTAAAGGTGATGTCTTCACAGACACGTTCTCAAATAGAGGTGGTCTTTTCATTGAATATAGAGTGACGGAGTATTTTTTTACATACCATGGATCATCATTTATTGAAGAGCTTCACCGCCAAAATGTCTGCCAAATGACATCCTTGTCATCATTATACATGATGAAGTGTACTTGTGAAGCGGCTGTCATCATTTGTAATGTCCAGCTTTATCACATGTACATGCGTGTGTCATTAACAAGGGGTGGGAAATTTCATGTCCTCTTGAAATGTGCAGAACAATGGTGGAATTCAAGAATGATGATTGAAACCCGCTGTGTTTGAAATGTTTGCTTTCCATTCAGAACATTTATCACCGTTTCTGTATCCTCCTAGTACACATCTTATGAATTTGTTTGCGAGAAAGCCCCAATTTCCTTAAAATCACTGGTCTTATTGTAGAGATGGTCTTTTTATAGACGTGGTCTTATGCGTCGATGTAGTAACATTGTAGAGGTTGTGTCTTTTGAGAGGTGGTCTCTTTATAGAAGTGCTTTCAAATAGATGTGGTCCTTTTATTGTTTTAAGGCAGACTGGTGGAGTATTTTTCCACAGGTCAATGGATTATTTGTTTTAACTTCATAGCCAAAGTGTCTGCCAAATGACGTCCACCCCATCATTATACATGATAAAGTACACTTCTGAAGCGGCTGCCATAATTTGTAATGCCCGGCTTTATCACATGTGTGAGTCATTAGCAGAGGGTGGGACACAGCATGTGCTCTTGAGATCTACAGAACAATAGAGGAATTCAGAGAATGGCTACAAAAAGAATGAAAATTAAAACCCGCTGTGTTTGAAATGTTTGCTGTCCATTCAGTACATTTATTTCTGTATCCCCCCTAGTTTCTGTATCCTAATATGAATAACAATTGTATGACATTTTGCTAAATAACGTGAATAACAGGGTTTGTCATTGAAAAATGGGTTTTTGGCAAATAGAAATTCACCTGAGCCATTGCGCGTCTGTAATGTTGGTGGATGTAATTGTCAACCACGCAGACGTGATTATGGAAGGTGTTTGTTCAATATCACATAGCATTGTGTTGTTGAAGGGAGCATCTCATGATCATTGACAAAATAATAAATGTGATCATACATGATTAATGACTAGAAAGCATTTGTTTAAGGGAGCCAACCCGGCAATAACGTCTAGTAACCTGATTTACACCTAGCCATGCTATAACACCAACAGCATGAGGTATTCATGTTTGAATAATCTAGTTTGTTTCACGGTGTAATTGTTGACAGGGTATACGCCAAGTACCAAAAATTATAATTGACTCAAATAGCTTTAGTAAGGTTATAGTTGAGGTTTAACATGCATGGTACAGCAGATTCAGAACCAAGTTGACTTATATAGTCTGGGCCTGTAGGTTTAACACCTAGGGTGACATCAGAGCTAGTAGTGAGTATCCAATACGTCATTGAAGTTTGAAAATCGACCCAGAGGTCACACGGGTTCAATAAAACTAAACTCAAAATCAAATTGTTTGTTTGCGTACAATAATCTTTGTAGCCTCATATTACTTTGAAACATAGAATGAACGACGAACCATTCAATACGAGCTGGGTATATAAACGAAACGTGATTTTCAGACGCGAAAAAACGTGAAATGGGAAAAAAATGTGTAAAATCTCGTCAGAAATGAGAATGCAGATGACAGACTACGAGGTTCACGTGTTCAGTGTTATCCATCCACGCGGGCTGTCATGATCAGACAGTGTTGTCCCTGGCAGAACCTCTATTAAGACCACTTGGTCACCAATAGAGTAGATGCTATAAATGTTTGTAGTCACTGTGGTTTCTTTACAAAGGTGCTGGTCTTATTATAGAGGTGGTCTCTTTTTATAGATACGTCAATGTAAATCTGGTAACATTATAGGGGTGGTGTAGGGGTGGTCTTTTGTAGAAGTGCTCTCAAATAGATGTGGGCTTTTCATTATTTCCACTCAGACTGGTGGAGTATTTTCCACTAGTCGATGGATTATCTTTTTTATCTTCATAGCCAAAATGTCTGCCAAATGACATCCTTGTCATCATTAAAAATGATAAAGTGTACTTTTTGAAGCTGTCATAATTTGTAATGCCCAGCTTTATCACGCACAGTGTGTCATTAGCAGGGGGGGACAGTACACGTTCTCTTGAGATTACAGAACAATGATGGAATTCAGAGAATGACTATAAAAAAGAATGATGAATTGTACATGGTAGAGCGATAGTTTATCAGTAGAGCGGCTTGAAAAACAGTAGAACCCTCTACCAAAAAATGCAGGGCCCCTTAAGAAATCTCAGT
>CM032659.1:37168787-37187149 GCA_019095985.1 Streblospio benedicti | reverse complement strand
GGATCTATGTGTGTGTGATCCCCCCCCCCGGCCCCACCCCCACCCTTAAAAACATTTTTGCAAAGAAAACGATTTGTATGTTTAGAAATTCAGACGGCTTTATATAATTACATTTTTTTTTATGAAAATGGCACAGAATCAACCTAAGAGCTCGAGCACATGGAATTTCAAAATAGTTTTGGGGTAGGATGGTCCCAAGACACACAGTATATGATACATGTGCATGCGGGATATTAATCTACATTTGTTTTTCTTGAACACTGCGCAGCAAACACCTGGATGCGCCCCTTTCCCCCTGATGCCCCAGAGGGTACCTCTTTTGATTGCTTTCCGGCTTGAGCAAGGAAATTCCTATCTGATAAATCTTGTTGATATTTGGCATTAGATCAAAATTAATTCCTTTTCTACATAGTAGTAAACTCCATTATTCGTCCAGTCCCCTTGATACAGTAATGCTGAAGAAAACATCACTGTATTTCTTGAAACAACTGTTTGTTTTGCACATTCTTCAAGTCTATGCAGGTACAATGTATGTTCCCGATCTCTCTCTGGAGCTCCTATTTGCCCATAGCTACCTATGCTCCACCTGTCGTGGCATTTTGTCACTAAAATCATCCTACAATTGAATTCGCTCCTAACGCTTGTCCAATTTGTCGCCATGCTAATCCTTGTAACTGGAGTGACGTGAACATGAGTTTTAGAAGAGGTGGTGTATTGTTAACAGAAATGCTAGTTACAACAAAAAAGAGCCATTCATATAACTTATCGTCTGAGCATTCCCGCACAAACTCACAGGACGTGAGTTTGTCTGCAAGCACAACTACCCACAATTCCATGGTTATGTTATGTTAGACAGCAGAAATCATAATGATCCATGCGCATATAAAATGTGTTTTGATGTATTAAATTTGTAAAATATCAGCAAGCAAAATATCCATCAAAAGTACTCATTTCAATAGGAAATGAAAACAATCAAGTGTAAAGAAGGAAATGAGCTAAATTTTAAGTGTGAAGTGGGACCATGTTTCCCTTATCTAGACTCTCATGCACCTGTCCCTTATAATAGCTTATAAATAATACTAATGTGTTTTGCTGCTGTACAGTAGACTCTCTATTGAATCGGTCCAAGGACTGAACCAAGTGGTCTCCATAGAAAGGTGGTCTCTTTAAGGGGAAGGTTTTGATGCCCACTTTGCGATGAATTTTGGGTGTTGTTATAAACATGATCTCTTTATAAAGGTGGTCTCTTTATGGATGTTGTCTAATTGACGTTATTGAACCTTCAGAGAGTGCTGGGATTTCCCGCTGATGTCTCAACAGCGGTCAAGACGCTGGTGACCACGACTCTACTCGTCACTAGGTGAGTGTTACATTCAAAACTTACATTATTATTACACCATACTGGTGGTAGGCTTAAGAATTATTTGATATTTGGTTGGCATGTATGTATATACTTCATCAACAACTTTAAACAGGAAATCACTGATTTCTGGTCAAAACAATCAATTCTCTTATGGAGTATAAAGTATATTGAGTATGCGTCTTCTCACTAGGTGAATGCCATACAAAACTTATGTTTGTTACACCATACCAGGTTTACAAATGACACAATTCATGCCATTTGGTAGGCCTGAATGCGTATACTTCAGCAACAACTGGCAGGAAATCACTTATCTCTGGTCAAACAATCGATTCTCGAGTATGAATAATGCGCCATACCATAACAAATGCCATACAAGGTCATATGATATGTTTGAGGCATTTTCTAACCGACACACATTCATGTAGAAATTGACGTATTTCTGAGTGTGATTTAATTGAAAAACATGTGACCATATAGTATAGTATGTGGCTACATGTTGATATTATTTTTGACTGTATTTTGCTCGTCATCATGAACTTCTGTTTAATCCACGAGCGTCTGTATCTGGTACAATGCGGTGGTTTCATATGAACTGTGCTCAGCGGCCAGAACCGTGTGTTAGTCTTAGTTAGAGGCCACTACATGAGATCTGAGCCGTGTCATTTAAGACTTTTCAACCAGTTCTCTTGTTACTTTATAATGTGATTTCTATATGAAACATAAGCGTCTCTTTTGTGCACAGATGAAGTTTTTTTTCAACTCTGTCAGCTTCACAGCTAAAACTGCCCATAAACATATGTGCATGGTCCTAATTAGTCAAACCTAGATGTATTTGTGTATTTGGAGACATTGGTCATTGCAGTTAGAAAATTACTAGGCTATTGATACCAATAGGATTGTACCTTATACCAGAACACGCTTCTTGGAATTATATGGTGCATTAGGTTTTTTATAAATGATGAAGTAGAAAATCCCAGTATTTCTTATCACATACGCCATGCATTCAGTATAAGCGGGGCCATCTTCCTGTAGCTCGTGTTATGGCTACAGTAGAACCTGCAATTAAGACAATCCCTATAATGAGACCACTTTTCTCGGCCCCAATCTTTCAAAAGTCATTCCAATGAGAACCTCCATATAAAGACCACTTAAAGTCGGTCCTCCAGTGGTCTTAATAGAAGAGGTTCTACTGTACATGTATAGACAGCACTGTATGCTCCTCAGGGGAGTTGAGACGGAACATGTAAACAGTTTAAACAAGACTGGTCGGGTTATTTGTGGTGTGACTGAAGGAAAGTTGACAGAGCAGCTTGTAGTGTATGGGACAGAATGGGCAAATCATACATTGACATGTACATCATAGGCAGTAAACCTCCATCACTAACAGGGACGCTGGTGGCGTGGGTTAAACTGTCACCACTGGTGAAGTATTTTTTAGTAACATCATATTGCAAAATGTATGAATCAAACACATTCTCATGTACACGTTATAGAAAAACCTGCTGATATTGACACCTGGTTAGGGTTGGAAACTGTCACTATTTGTGAAGCATTTTTATAAACACAATATAGCATCCTAGAGAATGAGAGGATTGCCGCTCTATAAGTGTGCCTGTCTCCAAACTCTGCTCTTTCGGGGTTTTATGACTTAGTTTAAGATATTGCCCTCTAATCTGGACACATGAAGTAATTAATTACGACATGAGTCCGTGAGATAGCTGTTGGCGGAGCATCACTGACCGATCTGTTTATCACTAGGTCTGTATCCCAATTGTCACATGTGACTTTACATAGAGGAGGTCTAGAGCTTTTTCCTTCTTCAAAATATGGTCAAAATGTATATATTTAAGTAAAAAGTTGTTGACAGAAGAAAATGCAGGTTAAACTCTGACAATATGAAAGTATGCCCGTCCCCCTGTAATAGGGGTTCCTTCATCATCACCTCCCGCCCCGGTTCAGAGGCCAGTCGTTTACATTTCCTTAGCTGTGATAATTCTATTTTATCATTGCGAGTTTAATCCCAAATATAAATGTATTGTATCATGACTGTTGTCCGTAGATTACGTCTGATATGATTGTCACTGTCCGTTTCAGCAGGTGTCCTTGAACACTGCTCAAGGACATAATGGCTGCCGTGTGCAAATATGTGTTTATGGTCATGTAATTCTCAATGCTTAAGATTATTGTAGTAAATGTTATCTCATCGTCGGTCTACAGTTAACTCTTTCATACTGTACATTGATGTAATGTAACAGTATCTATCTATGGGTTAAACTATCTATTTCTACTAGAACACATTTTAAGTTGGTGCTCTCCGTGGCTCAAGTAATCAAAATGGATTATAATGCATTGTCATATAAAGACAGATTTTTTGTGACCAAAGTCTCGGCCTCCTGACATTCTGAAATCATGATCAAACTTCAAGTAAAACATCAATAATTCAGGGCAATCTCTTGCACACTGCATGTAATAGTATGTGCACATCATATTCATATTCAATAACGATAAAAGTTAATAAAACATTTGTATATGTGGCGAGTGGATATTTTCAATAATTTCGAATACTTGTGGATTGAATGTAAGCCCGAAATAGATGACTATGTAGGTTATCACCACTGAGAGAGAGATACACTGTGTTCACACCAGTCTGTAGAGCCATTGATTCTGTGATAAAATGGGCGGGTTGACAACCTGTCATCTCTGTACACTTGAGGCTGGTCACATGCAAACACTCCAGTCTCAATATGAAGGTTAGAAGTGATCATTGGTGGGGGTGACCCAGTTATAACACATAGGTTAAAGTAGTCAGAATGCAGTCATTTCAGAATTCGACCCCTTTATTGAAAAACATAATCGTTTTCCATCTAAATGACGTAGATGTGCGCAGTAACTTCCATTACAAATCGTCAACACTTTCTGTTCACATTGACCAACATATAATCACTCACTCGCAGATCATAATTGCATCAATAACTTTTATTTACGTAGACGATACATCCTTCACATGTTTGGGGTTGAGTCTGGAAATATTTAAAGAGGCGATTGATAAAGACGTTTTTAGTCTTTGTTTTGCCGCATATTGAAAGATGGGGATGTTCAATTCTGAAATCACGGGTAAAAAAGGGTTTGCTCAATCAACCCAAATTTCATAAGATATTGTACCCCTTTCTATACATCCATATGGGGTACTCGTGTCACTTGGTCCACAGACGCTGGTTTCACCGATAGTGGACGCGTTTGGTTACTGTCATACTTAAATTACACTGTAAATCACCAGTAGATCCTGGTGATCTCAAACTCTGATAACGCGAGTTTAAGAATAGCAAACACATTTCCCTTCATGTGCATTATTCATCACTCTGAAATGTGAGTGAAACTCCTCTAACTGTAGTCCCATGTTATTGTTGATGCAGTTTTCATGCTCTGAAGATAGTTGATCGATATGTCAGTGATCAGTTGTCTGCGATAAAATAAGTCCACATGTCCGTGGATCACAGTGCACAGTTTATCACCAAGTGGCTTAAATATTTTGTCCACCAAGATATGACACTTCATATTGAGGAGAAAAACACTCGAGTTTTCTCAAGATACAAAGTGCTGGATGTAACTTGCACCGCTCCTTGAAAATATGACATGTCCAGCCACGCAGATGGTATGGAGTGGTTGTTGTTAAAAAGAGCATGACCTTAGGAAACAAATGTGCTGACCTGATCAAACATGTCGACCACCCTGATTATCCTCACAATGTTGGTGTCGGCAGGACTGGGACCACTTGGGTTCACACTGGAGGTGTATTCTTTATAATGATTTGCAGTCGTTTCCTTTATGAAGTCTTTCTACAACCACATTTAATCTTATTATATAGGTTGTCGCTTTAAAGACTGCGTCTCCATGTTTATAAAGGTGGACTCATTATACAGGTGGTCTCTTTGAGAGGTGGTCTCATGTGTACAGGAGCACCGGGCCAGCGGGGGCCAGATTTGCCACCGTTATATCCAGGTCCTGGATCCTCTGATGTCTGGGTACTCGTTTTGTAAGATAAAATAGTGTTGCAAATGGGTGAAAATGCACCTGACAGCACAACGAAGGTCTAACTTTCCCAGGGTGGCATACCTGGAAGCCGCTAGACAAAAAAAAATGGATGCACACCTACTAGGCTTCGCCCCTCCCCCATCCCGCAAGCCCACACCCATGTTTACCTTTCTACACTTACGAGAGAAATCTTTATAGAGGTGTTAACATTATCAAGGTGGTTGCTTTTTTTAAAGGTGATGTCTTCATGTGTTCTCAAATAGAGGTGGTCTTTTCATTGAATGTAGAGTGACGGAGTATTTTTTCACATGTCAATGGATCATCATTTATTGAAGAGCTTCACCGCCGAAATGTCTGCCAAATGACATCCTTGCCATCAATATACATGATAAAGTATGTTTTTGAAGTGGCTGCCATAATTTGTAATGCTCGGCTTTATCACATGTGTTGTGTGTGTCATTAGCAGGGGGTGGGACATTTCATGTCCTCTTGAAATGTACAGAACAATGGTGGAATTAAAAAGAATGAAAATTAAAACCCGCTGTGTTTGAAATGTTTGCTGTCCATTCAGAACATTTATTACAGTTTCTGTATCCTCCTAGTACACCATCTTATTATTTCTTTATGAGAAACCCCAATTTCCTATTGATTCCAATGCAATTTTGTAGATGTTAGCTCTCTGGAACACGGGGCATTTATTATCAATTCATTGTATGATATTTTGGAAAATATGAATAACAAGGCTTGTTATTGAAAAGTTTGCTTAACAATGGGTTCTGGCAAATAGAAGTTGGAACCACTGCGCATCTGTAATAATTGTCAACCACGCAACGTGATATGGAGGGTGTTTTTCAATATCACATAGCATTGTGTTTTTGAAGGGAGCATCTCATGATCATTGACAAAAAGAATAAATGTGATCATACATGATTATTAATATTTATTTTGTTTGAATAACCAATATGTCTGTGTAAAAGAGCCATCACCAACAGCATGAGGTATTCATGTTTGAATAAAGTTTGTTTCACACGGTGTAATCACACAGGGTATACGCCAATGTAAAAGAAAATCAAACAAACTCAAAATAGCTTGTTTGCGTACAATAATCTTTGTAGCGCCATATTGCTTTGAAACATAGAATGAGCGACGAACCATTCAGCTGGGTGTAAAAAAGCGCCACAAAGTGATTTTCAGACGAGAAAAAATGTGAAATGGGAAAAAAAATGTGTAAATCCCGTCTGAAATGAGAATGTAGATGACAGACTACGAGGTTCACATGTTCAGTGTTATCCATCCATGCGGCCTGGCTGTCATGATCAGACAGTGTTGTCCCCAGCAGAACCTCTCTATTAAGACCACTTGGTCACAATAGAGAGGTGCTATAAAGGTTTGTAGTCACTGTGGTTTCTTTACAAAGCACTGGTCTTATTATAGAGGTGGTCTCTTTATAGAGACGGTTTTATAAGTCAATGTAAATGTGGTAACATTATAGGGGTGGTGTAGAGGTGGTCTTTTTGTAGAAGTGCTCTCAAATAGATGTGGTCTTTTCATTGTTTTAATGCAGACTGGTGGAGTATTTTTCCACTGGTCAATGGATTATTTTTTCTAACTTCATAGCCAAACTGTCTGCAAAATGACGTCCGCCCCATCATTGCATATGATAAAGTGTACTTGTGAAGTGACTGCCGTAATTTGTAATGCTCGGCTTTATCAATGTACACTGTGTGTGTCATTAGTAAGGGGTGGGACATATTACGTCTCTTGAGATGTACAGAGCAATGGTGAAATTCAGAGGATGGCTATAAAAAGAATGATGTTTTGTACATGGCAGAGCGATAGTTTATCAGTAGAGCGGCTTGGAATACAGTAGAACCTCTCTATCACAACAATGCAGGGACTGGCTTCAAGTAGTCTCAGTGGAGAGGTGGTCTCTTTATGGGGTTCATGCTGGTCTCTGTATGACGCCTTTGGACGGTGGAATACGGTCTAACTACAGAGGTGGTCTCCACAGAGCCGTCTGTCTGGGTGTCCCTTTACCATGCGCTGGATGATCACTTGTCTTATGCACACACATCTTGATCTAAACGGCGTCCTCTTCTGTAATCATCATTTTGATTCCCTTTACATAGGACTGGTAAATACCACAACACATACAAATACAGTTATAGCTTATTTTAAGAAGGATAAGGATAATTTAAAAACAAGATGAAATCATATTAATCATGCACCCCCACTCCCTCCCCACCGCTACTGACACCTCCACTTGAGACATACCATAACATTGCTGCAGTCGCCACATAACATCTCAGGCAATGAGGACTCAGAAAAATGTTCCATAATTCAGGTCCGAAGAAGAGGATAGCATTAGTTAAAAGTAAAACTAAAATTACTTCTTACAAAACTAAGGTATATGAGGTATGTGAGTATTGTTATTGTGTATTTACTTCGTCTTAGCGATATCATTGTCAAGGTGGTGGGCATATCATTGCTTTAAGAATTATGAAATGTTTATAATTAGGTTCAAGGGCTGAGTCATTATTTAAGGCATGGGGGAGTCATAAGTTTTTTTTTTAGACTCTGGTGACAATGAGATTCTGAAACAGGTTCGCAAATCTAATATATGACCATTCAGGTTTTCAAATCTAATACATGACCTCCTAAAAAAACCAGTTCGCAAATCTAGCATATGATATTACACAACATTCTGACACACCCACATACCCACACGTATATATGGTAGATTTAATTTATGGGAAATGAATTTGATTTTTGAAACAAAATTCAGGAATAAATTATATGAAAAAATTAGGGAATAAAATGAGAAATTTCAAAGTGTCAAAAGCATCTTATCCCCCAACTACAAGACCATAGAAGACCTGAAAACAGTTACAGAAGTTTGATAAGCAATAAATAAAGTTCCTTACAAAACATTGCATGTTAGACATCTTTGGAATGTTTGACTAAAGAAACATAGACACTGAAATATGAAAACGTCATTCAGTGATTTCACGAAATAACTAGTGTGTCATTTCAGTAATTACATGAAATCCCTAGAGATTTTAGTGAATTCATGAAATCCCTAAGTAAAAAACAGTGATTTCATGAGTTCCCTGAAAATTTTAGGAATTTCACGAAATCCCTGATTTCACAGATTTACTGTAACATATATATGTGACAGAACCCACAACCAATCACCACATAATTCACAAAAATGTCTTTAATTTGTCCTGGTAGATATATATTGATATGAACTTTATAAAAGAAATATTGGAGCAAAATGAGGATATCCAGATTTAATGCATATAACAAAATCTATTTTAAATAGAAACAGTGGCATTTGTAGCAAATAGAAATTGTAATATGGGATTGGTTGGAGCAACTCGGAGGATGATGGGGTGGGCGCAACATTTTTAAAGGAAGAGTTTATTTAGGCAATACTATAAGAGCCCATGTACTGTAGCTAGCTCCGGGTTCAGAGGATTTCGAAAGGGGAGCGAGGGCTAATATATATAAGTATATATGTATAAGGCCCTTAATCTATTGAGTATTTTGATGAAAAAATTGTCATTAGTTTCTAGCATATGGTGAGAATCGGTACATGCTACATGCAAATAAAGGGGCATGGAGGCATCTTCTTCCATCTTCTGCCACAAATGAAACGGTTCATTATTTCCCAAAGAAAGCTGTGCTGACAAAATTCATGAATATGTATTATTTTCATATGCAATCTGAAGATGCTCCTCAACCACAGGAAAATTAGAAATAATAGACTTAAAGTTTTTTTTCTTTTTGAAAAAATATTTCAATTGTTTTTCACAGACATCCATGTCCAAAGTGCCCATCAATATGCTGGAGACTAGATGATGCCATAAGGACCGTTCCAAATATTTCACCTGCTATATTCCCCACCCCAAAGTCTATAAATCAAAACACATGATCTTCCCATTATTTTTCAATTCAAACTTTTGATCCCCCAACAACATTTGGTTTCAAACTTCTGACCCCCCTCAACAATCAAATTGAAACATATGACCCCCCACCCCTTAATTTTTTTCCGACACACCCACGCCTTAGATAATCACTCAGCCCTGAGCTGATTTACAGATTAACCTCTCTATCAAAACCGAATAGTGGACTGGCCCCAGCTATAATATACAGGTGGTCTTCAATGAAAGTTCACAATGGTCTCCTTACGGCGGTTTGGGGCCTTGAAAATGGTGTTGATATAGAGGTGGTCTCTGTAATTGACTTTTTATCATACTTTCAGGACGTGCCGTGAATTCCTGCTTCAGCAGTCAAGTCTAGAGGCTGGTGACCACGACTCTTGCTACAGCCGCCAAGACAACAGGACCACGACTCAACTCGTCGCTGGGTGAGTGCTCTATTGTGTGATTCTGACTTAACGTTTCAACATGATACAATATCTAGAGTAAAATACAAATGATAGCTCACGTTTATACTGTATAATGTTTATACTGTGGAGATATGAGAGTAATGTATATAAAACATGTAGTTGTATAGAAAAAGAGTTCTTAAATTGAAACATTATAGATTATTTTCAAACTTCTCTCCTACGAATCTCTGTAGAAATCACATTTCTACCAACGATAGATATAACTGAAAACAGGTTTTGACAACCCTTCAATTTGACTTCATCAAGTGGTCCTGGAAACATTATCAAGTGAACGTCTCAATAGTATGAAGCTGACCAAATTGTCGTGTTATTGTAGACATTGTTAGGTTGCACATTGTCCGGTCACAGATCATCCTGTTAGGTGGTAAAATCATGTTTTCTTCCGTGTTTTTTCTACCACACAGTCAGCTCGATGATCTCTTGGAGGAGTGATGGTCCTATTTTCCCAGGAGTTTTTTGTGCGCAACTGTTGCTTAATGGACAGCATCATTTACTTAGACCATCTCAAGATGGAGACACTATACTGTATAAAGCGGAATATAACCAAAGTATATTATCGGCTATGTTTCACAAGTCTCATAAAAACACTGTACAAGTGCCATTGAAAAATGATAGAGATTTGATTGACATCTCATACCAGAATCAAATATGATGATATTGTATCATCAATGGTCGTTGACAGACAGGTTGTTGTCCACATAATGTGTCCATTGTAAAGAATGCAGCGTCCTTGAAACACTGGTCAAGGTCGTAATGGCTGCCGTGTGCAAATATGTGTTCATGGTCACGATTTTCATAGTGCTCAGTCTAGTAAATAGCATGGACTGCCAGTATTAGAAATACATGTACATTCAAGTCAAACTGTTTTACATTTTTAACATAGCGTCAAAGTACATTGCACAGATCATGTTCTGGTGCTGTATATGTATAATTATTTCATAGTTATGAGAACAACGACTTGGAGGAGGCGTTATATCTTTTAAGTTATCACATCGGTGGTCTACAGTTATCTCTTTCACGCTACACTTTGCTGTAATGTTACACCATCTACGGGTGCGTTTAGGTGCATAGTTCTGGGCTCTGATTATTTGAGACCGAGTGGGCAAGAAGATTCCACAGTGAATTATAATACGTAAAATACAGTGCTGTATACAGAGATACGTTTAGCGTCTAACCTCCTGATTGTCTATCTTAATAAACCTTCAATGAAACACTTCAGCCTGGATTGAACAATAAGCTCAAAACAGATGAGAAAGAGGTTATCACCACTGAGGCAGATACACGCCGTGTTCACAAAAGTCTGTAAAGCTTTCGATTCTGTGATAAAAATGGGTGGGTTGACAGCAACTCTACACTTGAGGCTGGCCACATGCAAACACTCCAGTCTGTTGAAGTGATCAGTGGTCTTGTTGATCCAGTTATAACATGTACACTTTACCCTACATTAGACTGTGAAGACGGCACATTTGCATATACAGAAGCACTTGTTAATCTCGAGCTCTGATAACTCGAATCAATGATAACTCGAGCAAAACAATATCTCCCACATTCTAGCAGTTTGATAGTTTTGATAAATATTTCTTTTTTGATTCACTCCCATCAAATTCGATTTAACCTTGTCAAATATTTACATTATTCTATCTATATTGATGTCAGGGTTTTGTTACTGTGAAGAATGTTTGATACATTTCACAGTCAGCATAACATGTGTAGAGTAAGAAACATGTAGACTGTGAAGAGTGGAAATGTAGGTTCATAACAGTCTACCAGGTATTTATGAGTGGTCTTTTATAGAGGTGGTCTCAATAGAGAAGTGATATTGATTGGATACTATAGTTGCCTGCACTTCCGGCGGTGACTCCATCTCACCCAATCATCTCAGCTGATCAATGAACCATGGCAGGGTGTGCACTTATATACACTCTAGCGTACACTAGGTCATTGCTCTCATTTTCTAGTTCTTCAGACTCGTACATTTATGACTGGTGTCGGAAGCTAATAGTCTAGGAGATTCGTGTTTACGAAGTCTTGAGACTGAGAAACTTGTTCTTATTTAAGATTTGATCTAAAAATTTGAGATTTAATTGCTGTCACACGATACAGATAGTCTTCATCACCCGCCCTATGCTATGCGTGACCTACATTTACGTAGTATACAAAACAGTAGAACCTCTATTGAGACCATCCAGGATAGCCTCAAGTAGTCTCAGTCGACGTTCTGTTCTGTGCCCAACCAACTGTGAGCAACCATGGCGACTTCACGTAAAGAGGCGGGTTTGTACATATTAATGTTACATGTTACATGCGTTTGGCTGTGGCAATGAGCTTTCATATGACATATGCATGAAAAAGCGTATAGATAAGCGTTATTGATGCAGACCCCATTCGCAAATTTCCATACAACTTCAATACATGTGCACATAAAGGCAACGATTTGTGTATATTACTTAATGCCTCTCGCTAGTGTCAACATGACATATACATGACAAAGTCCATGGATAAGCTTTGTGTAAATCAGTTTGAAGCAGACCCCATTCGGAAATTTCCACACAACTTCAATACATGTTCAAATAAAGGCCCTCATTTATGTTTATTTTTGTGGTCATTAGCAATGGACAGTTTATCACTTAACAATTTGAATATTTTTGTCCACTTCATAATGAGGAAAAAAACACTTGAGTTTTCTCAAGGTACAAAGTCCTGGACGTAACTTGCACCTCTCCTTGAAAATATGGACTGGTCCAGCCACGCAGACGTGATATAGGGGTCAATATATCTTAGAGGAGTATGTTGTTGAAGATAGTATCTCATGGGCATAGGCAACATAATGTGTAGACCTGATCATGCATGTATCTAGACAAGCCTGAGAACCCTGGCCTCACAATGTTGTTCTCAGCATTTTAATGCAGATTATGAACTTTCTATTGAGACCACTGTATGAGGGTTTACAGTATTTGTCTTTACATCTTGGGATCTCCACCCCTGATTTTATTATAGAGGTGCTCTCTAGATCGGTGGTCTCTTTATATAGAGGTGCACTCAAATAGAGGTTGTCTTTATATTGGATGTAGAGTGATGAATATTTTTCCATATGTCAATAGACTGTCGTACACTTCATAGCAAAATTCCTAGCAAATGACGTCCATCAAATCAATATAAGTGATGAAGTGTACTTCTGAAGCTGCTGCCATAATTTGTAATGCCTGGCATTATCACATGTGCATGTGTGTGTTATTAACAGGGGGTGGAACATATTATATCTCTTGAGATGCACAGAACAATAGTGGAATTCAGAGGACAGCTATGCAAAGAATGATTGTAAGACATGATGCATGAAACAACAATAGTTTATCAATATAGCTGCAAAAACTCTACTATCATGGCTGTGATGGGACTGACCTCTATTATATATTTGTCTAGTTATCATTTTTAGAGTTTACATATCTAGTTTTTAGAACAATATATCATGGTTACTGGCAGTGTAGCACATTCATAAAAGATTTTTTTACTCTACCACATATAGAGACAATATATTGTATTTCTAAATTATTCCTGTCAATTATGTTACCATTTTCATCTAATATAGGCAAGAAATTTGCAATGCCACTGCTATGCCAATTTAAATACTCGACATGGAAGTTATCAATCAAGATGTACTTGTTATTCCATATTTCAGAATTTACTATATCACTGATATTATTTGGATGTTTTTGAAAATATACTGAACCGTCCTTTTAAAATTTGTTGGTTGAATAAAGAATCAAACGTGTACCTAATATATAATTTACTAAGAATAATTTCTTTAAGTGTTTGTCCTTTATAATGTACAAAATTATTGCTTGGAGAAAGATGGGGATAAAATCTTATAATCCAAGTACGTTTCAGGCTTTTTTATCATTGCACTTCAAAGTGACATTTTCAATCAACCACTCTATATGGAATTGGTACATAATAAGATTACATAACGATGCTCATACGCATGACGTACGTAGAACGTGTACAATATTAACTATGATACTGAACTTTGCATGTGCTATAACTACTACTCAAAATATGAGATATAACTAGAGCTGTGGAAATACAGCAGAACCTCGTTATTAAGGCCACATAGCCTCATACAGGACTGGCATCAATACAAACGGTTGGGATAGATAGTACTTTTATGGAGATATGTAGAGGTCTTTATTTGGTATCGGGCTGCAAATCATGGTCTTATTATAGCGTTGGTTTAAACATTTCTGAACGCTCTACTGTAGTGTGCATTGTGTGGTCTCAGAACAAGTCATCCTGCACATTCACTGTAAGACCTAATAGGTGTTTGTCAATATGACGACCCTGTATGGTGTGAACGGACTAATTTCATCAGCAGGGTCGTCAAACCTACGTAACACTGGACAGTAAACAACATTTTAAGTAAATCACTGTTTATCCTGACCACTGTCCTGCCTTGTAGGTCGCTGCTGACCTCCCCGCCTCGTAGCTGCCTCCACAACCGTCTGTGGCTGTCTTTGGAACAGGTAAATACGGTCGTTATAGCCTGGTCCCACAGAGCCTGTTTCTGAGTGTCTTTGGAACAGGTAAACATAACATAAGTTAATGTAAGTTAATGTGATAGTTAAATATCACCTTAGATTTGATCGTGAACACATTAATAATTGTACCAGATTTTCATATTTCAATGGATCTTTAGTGTCTTGCAAGTGTTAAGTTTGCTTTTGAATAGATGCAAACGTTTTCTTATCCACGCTACTTCAGTTTTTCTGTTATCCACTTTATGCACGGTAATCCTGCAACAGTACTGCAGTAGAAACTTGTGAATATGTAATTAACTGATATATGTTCATAATAACCAACAGATATACCCAGGTATGTTCATAATGTGATTTGAAAGGAAACAAAACGTACAGAAATGTTTAGACCAGCAATATCAAGATAACACTGTTCTACTGCACTACTAGCATTGGGACGTGTGACGTATGACGTACATAATATTTTTAACTCAGATACTACATTTTAGTATAGCAAATCCTATATGCAATATAAACCTGAATCTAATATATTACACGCATTTGCTATTTTTACTGTATTTGTGTGATTAATTGGAGTGTAAATGGTTGATTTTTAGCATAAACTCATCAATTCCAATTGATGTAGCTCTAGTCAGAACTGTTTCACTGGATTCATCTATTTCTGCTAACTTATGACTTTTTGTAGCATGTTGCTGCCTTCTGCTCATTATTTCGGTATGAATATATAAGTGATTGGAGATTTTTGTTTTAGTCATTACCTGCCCTTTTCACAAGAAAATAAAACAGGTGGTTAAGGTGTATCATTAATGTTATTTTCTATTTCAGCTCCGCTCCACTTTTTTCCTGCCCCCAGCATTCCAGATTCAGTTGCCTCTGGTTCTGTAACAGCTATATCATAATTTAGCATACCGGTATATTCTTTTAGAATTTCAATATTTTCATTAATTATATCTTGTAATAAACTGAAATATATTGTAATGCACAAGATAACCTCGTTAAAAGTTTACCCTAACATAAGGAAATAATAGCAAGAACATGTTTGCTCTAACGGAACCTTCAACTAGCAAGAATAATCAGCACTTGATCATCACCCTTCTGGTCCACTACAATGCACTAGTGATGACTACTTACTGCCGTGATCTGCTTCTAAGTTCTCTATACTTTCATATATGGCATGTAATCTAATGAACTCAAATGTATTAAAACCTTGTACTACCAAGCATAATCTTCACCTGACCATCACTGATCATCATCATCTTTCCACTACAGCTGCTGATCTGCCCATCCGTCCTGCCAGCCGCCCCAACCACAGCGCTAAAGGAGCTCTACGTGGTAAATGTCATCTTTACGTCTGTTTGTCGTATTCTGATATATATATAAATGAGGTGAAGATTCAAACCTCTCTTATCTCAATTAGGTTCTAGCATTTGAATAATATAGTATAACGTAATATTATAATTTTTTTTAATTCTATGTATGTCATGTATTTCAATAACCTTCAATACATTGAAATCGTGTAATGCCAAGCATAATCATCACCCATCTTGTCCACTGGTGACGTGCTATTGAATCCAATCTGCCCCACTGTCCCTAGCACAGCTGCTGCATCAGAAACTTTAGGTGTCAATTTTGATCTTCAAATCATTCATGGGCCCAGCATCAAAGGAAGTTGTTAAATGCAAAATTCAGTATACAAACTGTTCAGAAATGTTTTGTGGGTTGTCGTTTTTTTTCTGCTATCTTCTGCTTTTTGTAGTGTGTTTCTGACTTCTGCTCATTATGAAGGGGTAATCCCCAGAGATTGCCTTTATACATATATAAATGATGAAGCACTTTTTGTTTAATTTACCTCGGACCTTTTCACAAGACCATAAAATGAACTGTAGTGCTTAAACTGAGAGTTCGTGTAATTTTCTGTTTGCAGCCCCATATCTGCATTCCAGTTCCCACTGCCCAAGCATCCCAGGATCACAGCCTCTGCAGCAGGTGAAATAGTAGTGAAAACATGTTTTCTATATCAATATATATTTTGTGACAATCTAGCATACATTCTTTTTTAATTTGATTTTGTTCATACATTTGCTAGTTTAATGAAATATATAAAGTGTGCCAGATAATACAATTACAAACATTCTATAATCTGAAAAAATAATGGCAAGAACCTCTTTGCTCTAACCTAACCTTCAAACACCATCACCTGATCACATCAAACTTCTGGTCTACTACAGCTGTGACGTGTTATTGCCTTGCAGACGCCAGAAGCTGATCTTTGGTTCCTGCCAGCCGCCCCAACCACAGCCACAACAGTAGCTTCAGGTGGTAATAAATGTAATCTTTAATTCATTCCTATAGATACAACATTTAAAGAGACATAGGTGTCATATAAATTTTATGTCACATAAATAACAGCCGTTTGAATATATACATTTTTCATTTCTTTTCATTTCTTCAAATTAATCAGGTGTACCCACAGCCAATGTTTTGTAAACAGGGAATTCCATAACATCAGCCTTAATAACTCGAATTTGGAGTGATAAAGGCTACAGTTATTTACGGAACCTCCTAATGTCAATCCACTCGTTTTCTCTCTGTTTTAATTTATTTATAATTTTCTATCAAACGCGTGTTTTATGATTGTAAAATTGGAAGTTATTAGGTGCAACATGTCAAGAAAAATAGAAAAAATAAAATTATTAAGAAATTGTCAGAGGAGGTGGTTGCTGTTCATGTCCCTTTAATCTCATCTTATCTAAATTAGGTTTTAAAGATTGGACAGTTTTTGAATCAACAGACATCAGGTTGGTTTTGGAGAGTCAGTTACAAAATGAATGAGTATTTAATTATCAAATTGTCATAGAAGTTCAAATCACATTCCATGCAACTCATAATATTTATGCTAGCACTCCTACAAGAGATTCTTCACTTCTCTCTCTGGTGGAGAAAGGTGCACACTGTAATCTGTATTTTGGAACTCTCTACCAACAAACTTTATATAACAGTAAAACGTTTCTGTGTCGTCTAAAATGCAGTTTTATGAGTTTATCAGATGTATGTGATTGCAATATGCTAATTATTTACATATCTGATTAATGAAGATGTTATGAAAACAATGTTTTTTCTATACTGTGTCATAAGATGTTGCAGCTTTTTCATTAGATTTTTTATAGAATATTATGACAACTTGTTGGAAACTGAAGTTATCAGAATAACACATTAGGAATCAGATCTAGTATACATATTAGAGTTTGAAACGTATTACTTGAGCTTGCATAAGTTGAGCACCTGCTTAAGTAAGACTTATTTAAATTTCCCTTCAAACTTCCTATTGATTACAAGTAAAATAAACTGTTTTTGTTGAACCCTTTAACTAGTTGATATGATAATTAATCAAATTTAGTTAAACATATTCCATTAGTCACAATCATAATACCAGGTTGAGTGTTCAAGGTACATGTATATCAGTTCCTAGGGTGGCCAGCTTCGGTAAACTTTCTTATAGATATACAGTAACTAATCTTTGGAACAATACTCCAGTCGAAATTAAATCAATAAGTGAACATTCCAATTTTAAAATTCAAATAAAAAAATGTTTGTAAACAAATTGAGGCAAATGGAAGAAAATGATTTTTTATATTATTAGTGTTTAATTTATCTGATATATGATGTTTAATCTGTTTGTTTTTAACTTATTCTATTATTGTTTTTTTTGAGGCATATGCCGGAAGTCAAGTGATGTTTTAAGGACCACATTGTAAATAAGCAATACTATATGTACACTTTCAGGTGATATCCAAGGAACATTATATTACAATCATGATATGTGATTATATGTGATACTATATTATATTATGATCTTTATTTATATGTTTTGATTGTACACTGTATTCCCTAAATAAAACTAATCTAATCTAATCTAAATAAAGTCAGCTATTTAAAAGCAAATTATCCATTCCGCCAAAACTTTGATATCTTTAAACCAATACAAAAACAAGCTATCTGAAATGCCTAAAACAGTGTCCATGGG
>CM032659.1:37132514-37161961 GCA_019095985.1 Streblospio benedicti | reverse complement strand
TATCACCAAGTGGCTCAAATATTTTGTCCACCAAGATACGCCACGTGGACTTCATGATGAGGAAAAAAACACTTAGTTTTTCACAATGTAAAAGTGCTGGATGTAACTTGCCCCGCCTTGAAAATAAGACATGTCCAGCCACGCAGATGTGGTATGGAGGGTGTGTTGTTAAAGAATATGATCTTAGGAAACAAATGCAGAGACCTGATCAAACATGTCGACCACCCTGATTATCCTAAATGTTGTTGTCACCAGCAGGACTGGGACCTACTGATTTTTGGGCTCGTACGAGAGGTGTTATCTCTATAATGGTTGGCAGTGGGTTTCTTTTACAAAGTCTGTCAACATCCACATTTGATCTTATTAAAGAGGTGGTCGCTTTAAAGACTGTGTCGCCAAGCTTATAAAGGTGGACCATTATACAGGTGGTGTCTTTGCGTGGTGATCTCATGTGTACAGGGAGCAAGGCCAGCCGGGGCGAGGTTTGCCATCAGGTCCTGGATCCTCTGATGTCTGGGTGCTCGTTTTAAAAGATAAAATAGTGCTGCAAATGGGTGAAAATGCACCTGACAGCACAGAAGGTCTAACTTTCCCAGGGTGGCATGCCCCGGAAGCTGCTAGACAAAAAAAATGGATCCACACCTACTAGGCTTCTGCCCCCCCATCCCGCAAGCCCACACCCATGTTTGTCTTTCTACACTTATGAGAGAAATCTTTATAGAGGTGTTAACATTATCAAGGTGGTTTATTTTAAAGGTGATGTCTTCATAGAGGTGTTCTCAAATAGAGGTGGTCTTTTTCATTGAATGTAGAGTGACGGAGTATTTTTTATACATACCATGGATCATCATTTATTGAAGAGCTTCAGAGCCAAAATGTCTGCCAAATGACATCCTTGCCATCAATATACATGATAAAGTATGTTTTTGAAGTGGCTGTCATAATTTGTAATGCCCGGTTTTATCACACATGTACAGGGGGGTGTGACATTCGGTGCTCTTGAGATTTGTCCCTTGAAATGTGCAGAACAATGGCTGGAAAAAGAATGACAATTAAAACCCGCTGTGTTTGAAATGTTAGCTTTCCATTCAGAACATTGGCTAAATTGCTGTATCCTCCTAGTACACATCTTATCAATTTGTTTGCGAGAAACAAATTTCTTTACGAATCACTGGTCTTATTGTAGAGATGGCTTTTATAGACGTGGTCTTATGTCAATGCCGTTGTCATTGTTATTACATTTTTGAGAATGATTCTTTATAGAAGTGTTTGTAGGAATAGATGGGACTTTTATTGTTTTACATCAGACTGAGAGTATTGTTCCACTGGTCAAATTAAAGACTATTGTCATAAATTGATTCCATCATTACATGTGATAATTTTGACGAAACATAATTTGTAATGCCCGGCTTTATCACATGTGTATTAATTAGCTCTCTGGGACAACCAGTATCTTGAGATGTACAGAACAATATGAGGAATTCAAAGAACGGCTATAAAAAACAACAACAAAAAAACCCGCTGTATTTGAAATGTTTAATGAACTTCCATCACAACACGTTCAGTTTATGTTCCTCCTAGTACACCTCTTATTATTTTCTTTGGCGAGAAACCCCCAATTTGGATTGATTCCAATGCAATTTTGTAGATGTTAGCTGACTTGAACACGGGGCATTTCTTTATCAATGTGTCATTGTATGATATTTTGGGAAAATGAATAACAAGGCTTGTTATTAAAAGTTTGCTTCACAAACAATGGGTTTTGGCAAATAAGTTTGAACCACTGCGCATCTGTAATGTTGGTGGATGTAATTGTCAACCACGCAGACTTGATATGGAGGGTGTTTGTTCAATATCACATAGCGGTGTGTTGTTGCAAGGAGCATCTGGCCATCATTGACAAAAAATCAATTGTGATCCTACATGATTAATATGAATAGGTAAGCATTTGCTTCGGGGATCCAACCCAGCAATACCGTCTACTCTAGAACCATGCTATGACACCAATAGCATGAGGTATTCATGTTTGAATAATCTAGTTTGTTTCACATGGTGTAGTCACACAGTGTATACGTAAAGAAATATAAATACTCAAAATAGCTTGTTTGCGTACAATAATCTTTGTAGCCTCATATTACTTTGAAACATAGAATGAGTGACGAACCATTCAATACGAGCTGGGCATAAAAAACGTTACAACGTGATATTCAGAGAAGAAAAAAACGTAAAATGGGGAAAATAATGTGTAAATCCTGTCAGAAATGAGTATGGAGATGACAGACTAGGAAGCTCACGTGTTCAGTGTTATCCATCCATGCGGCCTGGCTGTCATGATCAGACAGTGTTGTCCCCAGCAGAACCTCTCCACTAAGACCACTTGGTCACAATAGAGAGGTGCTATATCTATAAATGTTTGTAGTCACTGTGGTTTCTTTACGAAGCATTGATCTTATTATAGAGGTGGTCTCTTTATAGACGTGGTCTTATACGTCAATGTAGATGTGGTAACATTGTAGGGGTGGTATTTTTTGAGAGATGGTATCTTTATCGAAGTGCTCTCAAATAGATGTGGTCTTTTCATTATTTTACTCCAGACTGATGGAGTATTTTCCACAGGTCAATGGATTATTTGTTTTAACTTCATAGCCAAAGTGTCTGCCAAATGACGTCCACCCCATCATTATACATGATAAAGTACACTTCTGAAGCGGCTGCCATAATTTGTAATGCCCGGCTTTATCAATGTACACAGTGTGTCATTAGCATTAGGGATTTAATGTCCTCTTGAGATGTTACAGAACAATTGTGGAATTCAGAGAATGGCTACAAAAAGAATAATAATTATATATCATATACAATGCACGTTAAAAGTCTATCAGTAGAGCTGATTGAAATACAGTAGACCCTCTCTATCAGGTGACTGCCCTTAAGTAGCTTCAATTGAGAAGTGGTTTCTTTGCGAAAGTTTGTGTTGGTCTCTGTATCAAGGCTTTGGACTGTGAAATACGGTCTTACTACAGAGGTGGTCTCCACAGAGCCGTCTGTCCAGGTGTCCCTTTACCATGCGCTGGATGATCACTTGTCTTATATGCACACATCTTGATCCAAACAACATTCTCTTTTTCATAATCATCATTTTGATACACTTTGTATAGGATTGGTAAATACCACAATACATACACATGCAGTTATAGCTTCAATAAACACCACAACTAACTCGGTTATAGCACATATTAAAAAAAAATGAACAAAATGATGTAGATACAAGATGAAATAATACTTGCCTCCTAATTATTGATGCAGTCCCTATGGAGAGGTTCTACTGAGACGGCTGATGTCGTCTGTCGGGTGTTTTTGATAAGACCCACGACACTGCTACCCAGACACCCCTCTCCCGCCGCCGCTGGGTGATAATAAGACCCGCCCCTACTAATACTCCTGCCAATGGTAAGAGGTCGCACTGCGCCAGTCGCCTCATACCTGTCTCTGGCGGCCATGTAGTACGGTTTGTGGCGCTGAAAATGCCAAGGTTCTTAATTCAACAGTAAATTTAAAAATGAAATCATTGGCCCTTTGTCGAAGTGGACGTAAGAAGTGTGTTAGCGATATCATTATCCATGTGGCAGATATACATGTTTGCTGAAAAATGATGAAAATAGTTATGTGTATTAACAATATTGTATGTCTAATGTAAATACATAGTAGGTATTTATGGCTTTTGTCTTGTAATCAAATTATAATTGCAATTGAAAAGGTCTATTTGGAGATGAAAAAGAGCTTTTTAATGTATAGGTTTAAGTTGATTTACAGATTAAGCTCTCCATTAAGACCACATATTCCCGTGACCCCAGCTGAGAGGCAGGGTTTGAAGATTCGCAGTGGTTTGTGACCTTGAAAAAATGGTGTTGATATAGAGGTGGTCTCTTTTTAGAGGTGGTTTAATTGGCGTTTTATCATACTTTCAGGACGTGCCGTGAATTCCTGCTTCAGCAGTCAAGTCTAGAGGCTGGTGACCACGACTCTTGCTACAGCCGCCAAGACAACAGGACCACGACTCAACTCGTCGCTGGGTGAGTGCTCTATTGTGTGATTCTGACTTAACGTTTCAACATGATACAATATCTAGAGTAAAATACAAATGATAGCTCACGTTTATACTGTATAATGTTTATACTGTGGAGATATGAGAGTAATGTATATAAAACATGTAGATGTATAAAAAAGAGTTCTTAAATTGAAACACTATAGATTATTTTTAAACTTCTCTCCTAGGAGTCTCTGTAGCAATCACATTTCTACCACCAATAGATATGACTGAAAACAGGTTTTGACAACCCTAAGCTTCCATCTGACTACATCAAATGGTCCTGGAAACATTATCAAGTGAACGTCTCCAATAGTACAATACAATACAATACAACATTTATATAGCGCTACTACTTCACAAAACAGGAATTTAAGTGTCTGTACATAAAGAAGAAAAAATAAAAATAAACAGAATAATTTTTCACATTTTTTCCCAAAAGCAGTAGTAAAAAAGAAATGTTTTTACATTGTCCTTAAAAAAGCTGGATAAGTTTCATTTGACTTTATATGTACAGGTAATGAGTTCTACAAATTCGGCCCTGCCACAATAAAAGACCTGTCAGCAAATGTTGATTTAGCTGTAAAGGGAACATGTAACATATGTTCATCACTCATTGACAATCGGGTCTGTCTTGTGCAAGCCCTATACTGAAGAAGATCACATAGATATCTATGTATACCAACAGACCAGTTTATAATGAATTTGCTTGATAGGTAGCCAGTAGCCCATAAGTTTACGAAGGGCCTCTTTGGAGCTATCGTATTTAGACAGTTTAAGGACCACTTTAGCTGCCCAGTTCTGAACTCTCTAAAGCTTGTTTTGAAGCTTATAGTAAAAATTGTCGTGACATTGTTAGGTTGCACATTGTCCGGTCACAGATCATCCTGGTGGTAAAATCATGTTTTCTTCCATGTTTTTCTACCACACAGTCAACTCGATGATCTCTTGGAGGAGTGATGGTCTTATTTTCCTGTTGCTTAATGGACAGCATCATTTACTTATATAGACCATCTCACGATGGAGACACTATTCTGTATAAAGCGTAATATAACCAAAGTATATCATCGGCTATGTTTCACAAGTCTCATAAAAACACTGTACAAGTGCCATTGAAAAATGATAGAGATTTGATTGTATCTCGCAACAGAAAGCACTACGTGCAACTATATGGATTAACATCAATCGAGGTGTGTATAAACAATACAGTGGAAAATACTCAAGCAGCCTTGTTTTACTTATCACATAAGTCATGCGTTCAGTATCAGGGTGTTCATCTTCCTGTAGCTAGTGCTATATAACTACATTATAGCAAACTGAGTGTTGACACAGAACATCAGTTTTAACGAGACTGATCGGGTTATCACTGGTGTGAATGATGGAAAGCTGAAGGGCAATCTGAATAGGAATAGACGAATCATTGACATAGGCAGTAAACCTTACGACCTTGCAATGCTGATAGGGACGCTGGTGGAGTGGGTTAGTGTGAGGCTGTACCCCGGGGGTCGGGATTTGGGCACTAGCATCTGCTTTGGGTAAAGTGGAAAAGTGTCACTATTTGTCAAGTATTAAGATTAGTGTAACAGCATGTAGCAAACAAGAGAATGGAATGGGTTAAACTGGATCAAACTGTCACTACTTGTGGAGCTTTACTAGTAACATAATATAGCAGAATGTATGAATCAAAAACACTTTCATGTAGCATTCACAGGCAGCAAAAGCTGCCACTGGTGAGAGAAAGAAAACGTGTCACTTTTGTCAAGTATCTAGAGTAACAGCATGTAGCAGACTAGAGAATGGAATGATGGCCTATAAGTGTCCCTACTAGAGAAGGTGGTCCCTACTAGAGGCCAGTAACAACAGACTAGAGAATGGAATGATGGCCATAAGTGAAAATGAGGTGGTCTGTAACCCTACTAGAATGGAATGATTTTCCCTACTAGAGAGGTTCCTAGGTTTAACAGCAGTTTTGGCTTCAATGCCATTGATAAGAAATAATGGGGACACGTACATAATAATTGATATGGTAAAAACAAGGAGCCCCGTGACCACAAGGCCATTAATACACACACGGTCTCTTGAATTGTACAAACTCTGCTCTTTCGGGGTTTGATGACAGCTACATGTTTGACATGTCCTTCAATCTGGTCATAATACTATTAATAAAGTCTGCCCCTGTACTGGGAAAGCCTTAAGCCTCATTCCATCTCAAGTGCTGCATTTCCATATCTGTGATAATTCTACATAAGCATTAGGACTTTAATCTCAAATGTGATGATATTGTACCAGTAGGTAGTTGACAGACAGGTTGTTATCCCCCACACTGTGTCCATTGTAAAGAATGCAGCGTCCTTGGAACACTGGCCAAGGACGTAATGGCTGCCGTGTCAGAATATGTGTTTATGTTCATGTATTTCTTGTTGCTTAGTGTAGTAAATGGCATAAATGGCATTTAAAGTGTAGGACTGCCAGGGCATGGGGGATTCAAGTCAAACTTTTTTACATTTTTTTTACAATTTTACCATAGTGTCAATGTATATTGCACAGACCATGATCTTCCTGGACATAGACTTAATTGAAGGGAGGCGTTATATCTTTTAAGTTATCACATCGGTGGTCTACAGTTATCTCTTTCACGCTACACTTTGCTGTAATGTTACACCATCTACGGGTGCGGTTAGGTGCATAGTTCTGGGCTCTGATTATTTGAGACCGAGTGGGTAAGAAGATTCCACAATGAATTATAATACATAAAATACAGTGCTGTATACAGACATACGTTTGGTGTTTAACCTCCTGATTGTCTATTTTAATAAACTTACAATGAAAAACTTCAGCCTGGATTGAACAATAAACCCGAAATAGATGAGAAGAGGTGATCATTGAGACAGATACACGCCGTGTTCACAACCGTCTGTACAGCCATTGATTCTGTGATAAAGTTGACAACCTGTCATCTCTGTACACTTAAGGCTGGACACATGCAAACACTCCAGTCTGTTGAAGTGATCGATAGTCGTTATAACATGTACACTCTACCCTACATCAGACTATGTAGTCAGCATATTTGCATATACAGTAGCACTTGTTAATCTCGATATCTGGTAACTCTAATCCAGGATAACTCAAGCAAAAAAAACCATCTCCCCACATTCTGGTAACTTGATAGTTTGGATAAATCTTTCTTTTTAATTAATCCCCACCAAATTCGATTTAAACCGGTCAAATATTTACATTATTCTATCTATATTAATGTCAAGGGTTTTGTTACTGTGAAGAATGTTTGATACATTTCACAGTCAGCAGTTGTCCATGATAACATGTGCAGAGTAAGAAACATGTAGACTGTGAAGAGTGGAAATGTAGGTTCATAGCAGTCTACAGGTATTTATGAGTGGTCTTTTTTTTGTCTCAAGACTCTCAATAGAGAAGCGATATTGATTGGATACTATAGTTGGCTGCACTTCCGGCGGTGACTGTCATCTCAGCTGATCAATGAACCATGGCAGGTGTGCAACAACATTATATATGCAACAACATTATATATGCACTTCTAACAACTTACACTAGGTCATTGGTCTCATTTTCTAGTTCTTCAGACTCGTACATTAGTGTTATTTATGACTGGTGTTGGAAGCCAATAGTCTAGGAGGTTCGTGTTTACAAAGTCTTGAGACTGATAAATTTGTTCTTATTTAAGATTTGATCTGAACATTTGAGATTTAATTGCTGCCACACGATACAGATAGTCTTCATCACCCGCCCTATGCCATGCGTGACCTACATTTACGTAGTATACAAAACAGTAGAACCTCTATTGAGACCATCCAGGATAGCCTCAAGTAGTCTCAGTCGACGTTCTGTTCTGTGCCCAACCAACTGTGAGCAACCATGGCGACTTCACGTAAAGAGGCGGGTTTGTACATATTAATGTTACATGTTACATGGGGTTGGCTGCGGTAATGAGCTCTCACATGACATATGCATGAAAAAGCGTATAGATAGGCGGCGTTATTGATGGAAATTTCCATACAACTTCAATACATGTGCACATAAAGGCAACGATTTGTGTATATTACTTAATGCCTCTCGCTAGTGTCAACATGACATATACATGACAAAGTCCATGGATAAGCTTTGTGTAAATCAGTTTGAAGCAGACCCCATTCGGAAATTTCCACACAACTTCAATACATGTTCAAATAAAGGCCCTCATTTATGTTTATTTTTGTGGTCATTAGCAATGGACAGTTTATCACTTAACAATTTGAATATTTTGTCCACTTCATAATGAGGAAAAAAACACTTATGTTTTCTAAAGATACACAGTCCTGGGCGTAACTTGCACCTCTCCTTGAAAATATGGACAACTCCAGCCACGCAGACGTGATACAGGGGTCCTTATATCTTAGAGCAGTGTTGTTGAAGAGAGTATCTCATGGTCACAGGCAGCATAATGTGTAGACCTGATCATACATGTATCCAGACAAGAGAACATTGGCCTCACAATGGTTTTCTCTGCATTTAATTAATGCAGATTGTGAACTTTCTATTGAGACCACTGTACGAGGGTTTACAGTATTTGCCTTTACGTGTTGGAATCTCCACCCTGATCTTATTATAGAGGTGCTCTCTATATCGGTGGTCTCTTTATATCGATGTGCTCTCAAATAGAGGTTGTCTTTATATTGGATGTAGAGTGATGAATATTTCCCATATGTCAATAGACTGTCGTACACTTCATAGCCAAAATTCCTAGCAAATGACGTCCATCACATCAATATAAGCGATGAAGTGTACTTCTGAAGCTGCTGCCATAATCTGTAATGCCTGGCTTTATAACATGTGCAAGTGTGTGTCATTAGCAGGCGGTGGAACATATTACGTACCCTTGAGATGCACAGAACAATAGTGGAATTCAGACGACTGGCCTAAAAAGAATGATAGTAATACATGATACATTAAACAACAATAGTTTATCAAAATAGCTGCAAAAACTCTACTATCATGACTTGATGTGACTGACGTCAATTATATATTTGTCAAGTAATTATTTTTAGAGTATATCTAGTTTTTCAGAACAATATATCATGGTTATACTGGCAGTCCAGCACATTGCAATAATTTACCACAAAGACTTTTGACTCTACCACATGAGATTACAAAACGATGCTCATAAGCATGACGTACGTATACAATGTTAACTAGATCTATGATACTGAGCTTTGCAGGTGCTATAACTATGACTCCAAAATATGAGCATGCTATGTATATCAGTATATAAAGCATATTCTGGACTATTGTGTTATCATCTGAGCAAGAACAGATGTAAAAAGAATGATAATTAGACAGTTTGTACTTCACAGTGTTCGTTGATATATAAGATTTCATAGTGAATGATTTTTGGTTTCCTAGATGCAAGTTTAGGATATTGTTAGGTTTAAAATTATGCATAATTTTTACTCCTCGAAAAATGGTAAATTAATTATTGTATTAAATAAAAATGATTGAAGCATGTACTATTAGACAAAACACCACTTGGAGCAGAAAAACACGATTTTGGGGTAGTTAACTATATTTTTGGTTTTGAAATGTTGATAATTATAAAAAAGCTTGATTCAATCATTTACCTGACATTTGAGTTGAATTTTTAATCATTAAACATTTCAAACACAAAATGTTGTGAATAATGTGCAACAAAAAACAATCATTTTCATTTTAGTTAATATTTTTTACAAACATTGGCTATTAGAGAAAATATGATTTTTAACATTTTTTTCAGATTTTGACGATTAAAAAAATAATTTTAAATCGGCTTTTACAGACAAACGCCCATTTGGGAAACCTGCCGACCTGCAACTTATATCCTTAACCTTGACTTGTGATACGCATCTAGGAAACCAAAAATCACTATGAAATTATTTTAACCGTCTGAGCGCATAGGCCCAGCTGACTCCCAGAGTACACAATCATGGTCTTATCATAGGACCTGTTTATTGTGGCCACATAAGGGACTGGCCTCAACACCAATGGTTGTGATAGATAGTACTTTTTATGGAGGTATGTAGAGGTCGTTATTTGGCTGCAAATCATGGTCTTATCATAGAGGTGGTTTAAACAGAGAAGTGGTCATATCTGAACGCTCTACTGTAGTGTGCATTGCGTGATCTCAGAAAAAGTCATCCTGCACATTCATTTGAAGCCCTAATATAAAAAATAATGAATAGGTGTTTGTCAATATGACATCACAGAGTATCAATTGAGTAATCGTCACTAGCATGCAGGCTCGCCAACGTACGTAATAGTGTTTAGTGAACAGAATTTTATGTCTTTATACTGACCACTGTCCTGCCTTGCAGGTCGCTGCTGACCTCCCCACCTCGTAGCTGCCTCCACAACCGTCTGTGGCTGTCTCTGGAACAGGTAAATACCTTGGTAAGTCTTATTCTACCAGATTAGAGTCAACTCCGACTTTTTCACGAGAAAATCGCCCTATCTATCAACTAACTTTTCATACAGAAGGACTGCCCATACTCACGTGATACTCCTGTATGTCAAACTAAAGTGAATAAACTTTACATACCGATGTAAATTATATGGCAAATAAGCAAGGTATTGATATAATTTTACTATCATTTGGAAGAAAGGTTATTTGCGCATCTGCAATCCATTTTATGCGACTAATTTTCATTGACAAATACTCATATTTCTACGAGAATTGACATAGCATATCGTATAAAGAACTGTGTATTGACGTGTATTGATGTATATTAAATATTAATGAATGAAAACAATTGCCAGCATGCACCATTTGAATCTTTATAACCTAGGGCAAAAAACATACATGGTGTCAATTTTTTCTATCACCCAAAGGGGTCACAGGAGGTGTCAAATGGTCAACAATTTTTCATAACAATAGGTTTATCTCTTTAAATATAGGAGATATGAACATAAGTTGTATTGTCATTAGATAGGAAGTTGTGTATGCGGAGTCTAAATATCACTATCGATTTGGCCTTGAATGCATTATCAATTGTACAACATTTTCATCTTTCAAGGGATCTTTAGGTCTTGCAAGTGTTAAGTTCGCTTTTGAATAGATGCAAAGGTTTTTATGTAATTTAAGTGCGACTTCCAGTTTTTCTGTTACCGCCTTTATGCGCGGCAATGCTACAGAAGTACTACAGTAGAATCTTGTGAACTTGAATCTGTAGGGATAATTAGCTGATGTATGTTCATAATGTGATAACTACCAAATAAACCCAGGTATGTTCATAATGTGATTGAAAGGAAACAAAACGCACAGAAATGTTTAGACTAGCAATATCATGTACTTCACATAAAGCTGAATCTAACATATCACACGCATATGCTATCTTTACTGTATTTGAGTGATTAATGATTTCATTTTCTAATGTTTTTCATTTTTTTTATTTTGGTGAATATTTCTAAAATGGAAGTTATTAACAAGTGTAGTGCAACAAATGATGTATTTTTACATTTTTTACATTTTTGACAGACAAACAGTTATGATTCACCATATCGTCCACCCCTCCTGCCTTAATTGTGCCTAGCCTGGTTAAGTCACTGTCACATACAAAAAAACGGATGATGAAACACGTATGTACCACGGATAGATTTTTGTCATACGTGGTTCATCCATGGTTCATCGTGGAGATACGCCGACAATCAGTGCCTCGTCGGTTTTTATATGTCGAATTACGTGGAGTGATTTCACAGGTCGAGATGTCCGTCTAATCCTTTTGGAATGTTCAAAAGTATTTGCACGGATGGATTTTCATATCATACGTGGACTGTACGCAAACGTACATTGTCCGTAAAACGTCCGAGGAATACGCTATTTATCCGATGTTTATCTGTGCTGTTTTTTTTTCAGTACTTTGCAACCAAAATATCATGTTTGTGTGAGTGTATGTGGAGTGTAACTGCACAATCCGTGTATCATCTATGTTTTGTAAGTGTATTGTCTGTGTATCATTTGTGTTAAATCTGCTTAAAACTTTTGTCATTTTTTCTCACGGAGCCCCGCGTATCAAGAAAACACCAAAACATTTGTACGTCCTACATGCGTGTTTCATCTGTTTTTACTATGTGACTGTGACTTTACAAAGCCACTCAAGCATAACACAGGGAATTAGCAAAATGTTATAATCCATCAACTCAACTAACTATTCTACAGTAAAACGCCAGTATCTATTTTGAAATAGTATATGCAACTGATAAACAGATTGTTCATTATAATTACGTTGATTTTATAGCATCATTGGAAAGGAATACAATTAATGCATGTAGGTTGAAAAGAAATGGATACTGATTTGCAGTTATATTTTTGCGCCACCCTGTATTTGTGGCAACTTCAATCCTGTGAAATTTTGAAAAATTGTGATGTTCAGATTTTTTAGAAAATCATTTACACAGCTCTAATTATTTGTCTTATATTATGGTTTATAATAAATAATGAACATATGGAATTCTTTTTATAGCTATACAACCCAATATTGTGTAAAAAAAAAACTGACAATGCGGCCTAACATAAACAAATTAATTCAAATTTTTTTTTCAATGTTGCTATTTAACCAAGGTTATTTGAGTAAAATTAATGATGGATTATTGTTTGGAAAATTCTACTTTACATAATGGCATTGTCAAACCAAATAATAATTCGACGACGCAAAAGTTGCATAGTTTGATAAAATACATCATTTTGATTATGTACTAAGTATACTTTCTAGCCTGGGTGAAGAAGTGTAAATGGTTGATTTTTTAGCATAAATCTATCAATTCCAATTGATGTAGCTCTAATCAGAACTGTTTTGTAAATTTTTGCATTTGTACCACGGACGTATGATTTGTAATACTCGATGGCAGATCTGGATGGATTTCCCAGTATTCATTCATTTTTTGTTAGGAAAACAAAATAAACATTTAATATACGAAAAGAGTATTGAAATTTAAAATAAAAAATAATGGAATTTTTTGGCTGAAAAGCAACAGAATGGCTTCTTTTGATAATTCTAAAAAATTCTGGGGGGGGCATGCCCCCAGGACCCCCGTAGTTTGCGCTTTGTGCCTGTGTCGCGAAGTAGTCCTACTTCATTTATTTAAATGTTGGCAGGTCTGTTAAGGTGTAAAGTTAATCATATTTTCTATTTCAGCTCCACTCTTTTTTCCTGCCCCCAGCATTCCAGATTCAGTTGCCCCTGGTTTTGGAACAGCTGAATCATAATTCAGTATACCGGTATATTCTTTAAAATTTCAATATTTTCATAAATCATATCTTGCAATAAACTTAAATATATTAGAATGCACAAGATAATCTCATTAAAAGTTTACTCTAACGTAAGGAAATAATAGCAAGAACATCTTTGCTCCAACAGAACCTTCAACTAGCAAGAATAATCAGCACTTGATCATCACCCTTCTGGTCCACTACAATGCACTAGTAGTGATATGTTATTGCCCTGATCTGCTAAGTTTTGTATTCTTCTATACATGGCATATAGTCTGTTGAAAACAAATGTGTTAAAATCTCATAATACCAAGCATAATCATCACGGATCTTTGCCCTACAGCTGCTGATCTGCCCACCCGTCCTGCCAGCCGCCCCACAGCGCTACAGGGGCTCTACATGGTAAATGTCATTGTTACATCTGTTTGTCTTATTCTGATCTATATATATATATATATTACATAAAGTGAAGATTCAAACCATTTGACATTTCAAAGACATTTGAATAATATAGTATATATAGTATAGTATAAGATTATAATTGAGTTTTTAATTCTATATAAGTCATTTATTTCAATGATCTCCAATATATTAAAACTTTGAAATGCCAAGTATAATCATCATCTGGTCCACTGGTGACATGCTATTGAATCCAATCTGCCTAACTGTCCCTCCCACAGCCGCAACAGTAGCTTTAAGTGGTAAATTTGATCTTCAAATCATTCATGGGCCACAGCATCAAAGGAAGTTGTTAAATGGAATATTTTATATACAAACTGTTCAGTAATGTCCATTATTTCTGCTAACTTCTGCTTTTTTTAGTGTGTTGCTGACTTCTGCTCATTATGAAGATGGTAATCCCTCATAGTGATTGCCTTTCTATATATCAAATATATAAATGATGAAGTATTGTTTTTTTAATTTACCTCAGACCTTTTCACAAGACCATAAAATGGACGGTCAGTGTTTAAACTAACAGTTTGTGTCATTTTCTGTTTGCAGCCCCATCTCTGCATTGCAGTTGCAGCCGCCCCAAGAACCCCAAGCTCATAGCTTCTGTAGCAGGTGAAATAGTAGTAAAATCATGTTTTCTATATCAATATATATTTTGTAACAATTTAGCATACATTTTTTTAATTTGATTGTTTTCATACATTTTTAGTCTAATGTATGTCATTTAATCTAATGAAATATATAAAGTGTGCCAGATAATATAATTACAAACAATCTATAATCTGACCAAATGATAGCTAGAACCTTTTTGCTCTAACCAAACCTTCAAATACCATCACCTGATCACATCAAACTTCTGGTCCACTACAGCGGTGACCTTTTTTTGCCTTGCAGACACCAGAAGCTGATCTTTGGTTCCCGCCAGCCGCCCCAACCACAGCCGCAGCAGTAGCTTCAGGTGGTAAGTTTAATCTTTAAATCATTCTTATAGATACAAGATTCAATCCTGTCTTATCTAAATTAGGTTTTCAGAGATTGGAAGGTTGTTAAATCAACAGACATCAGGTCCATTTTGGCTGAGTCAGTTACAATATGAATAAGTAGTATCATCAAATTGTCTTAAAAGTTCAAATCACATTCCATGTAACTCGTAATATTTCTGTTAACACTACCTATAAGAGATTTTTCACTTCTCTTTCTGGTGGAGAAAGTACACACTGTCGCCTGTGTTTTGGAATTATCTACCAAAAACATTAAATGATAGCTAAACATTTCGCTGTCGAATAAAATGCAGTTTTACAATATAGTCATTTTCATATCTGATTAAAGTAAATGTTATCAAAGCAAATATTTTCTGGATTGTGCCACCACGTTGGTATATATAAATTTTCTCAATGAAGCCAAAATAAAATATCTATTGCTGAAAAAATATATACATAAAAAGTTTTTGTGCATAAAATGTATAATGCATCGTTGTTCTACATGGTACCGCTGTTTCTGCTAACTTCTGCTTTTTGTAGCATGCTGCTGACTTCTGCTCATGATTTGGGGATTCACAGATTTCTGATATGTTGGAGTATAACACCAGAATTTATCAAAGCTCGTTATGTATTTAAACCAATTATACATGATCTTGTAGTTCTTTGCGGGTGCTTTTAAACTTAAACTTTGACTTTGTAATATTTAGATGACTCAGTCGGTTGTACAAAGGAATATGATCGAATGTGAAATGTATGTTTATTTTTTCTGTTTGGTTAATATTGACATTCCATGTTCACATACTAGTACTTAACATGAGAATTCTTATGCATTTAATGGAATTTCTTTGAAATTTCTGGTAGGTGGAAAAATATATTTTAATTCTGTGAGAGGTATACTATTACAGGTAAAATTGATATACAGTAGAACGTGCCTTATGTGCTGACCTTTTGGAGAAGTGAAATATCCACATCAGATATATATGATGGACCTTGGGGTCGTGAGTTCGAGTCCCGTTCAATTCAATACAATTGATATACAGTAGAACGTGCCTTATGTGGTGACCTTTTGGAGAAGTGAAAAGTCCACATCAGATAGTTGTCCTTAAAAGAGCGGTTTGCTTCATAGGTAATATGAAAGTAGAAGTGAACAGTGTGCACCTAGGACAGGTGTCCTTAAATGGGAGGTTTCCGTGTATGCTCAATGTAACCAACACTTGTTCAACATTCTTGGTGATATGACAGATACATTTATTGAGCTATTGTCTAATGCGTAACATGCAATGTTTTGAGACTGATGTCCTGTGTGTTTCAGTCGCCCGTCATCATGGACCAAGCAGCACAAGCCGTGGCCGCGGCCGAGTCAGGTGACGCGTTGAGTCTGACCACTCTACTGGACAAAGGGGTCAGCCCCAACACCACAGATGACGATGGTATCCCGCTGCTGCACAGAGCGGCGTCTAGAGGCCATAAACACGTCGTGTCTCTGCTGCTGGATCGAGGCGTGGACATCAACCAGAGGGATGGACGATACGGTGAGGATATTGTATTGTATAATCACTGGTGAGGATAATTATGAGATTATGTGTTGTTAATAGCATCACATTCATAACGTTTCTTTTTATCATATAGTTATAATGAAAGGTGGGAGAGGTGAGGATGTGGGATTTTAATGTATTCATTTACTGTGACACATATTAATCAACACATAATCAAGAGTAATACAAAGGGTTGATATATAAAATTTCTGTTATGTTATTAACTTATGTAATATTGATTTTTTATGGAAAGCTCAAACTTTTAGCCTGAGTCATATTATAGCAACCTTACTTTATTACATCATATTAGCATTCACGCCAGATGTATTGCCTTGTCAAATTTTGTAATATATAAGTAATACCAATTATGCATTTACTATATCATTTACAAACAGCACATCATGTAATATTGATCAATGGGATAGAAGAGATGTAAGTGGCCACCCCTGCCATCAACCACACATATACACACTCTACCATAATAAACATAGTAAGTGACCTACAATTGACCCCTCCCATTACACACATTTATACCATATGACCTACTAACCCCTGTAACATACACATAAACACCCTCGGTCATGTGACAAAACAGGACTCACCAAACTATATAGCACGCCATTCCCCTTGCTCCCACACTCCTAACAGAAACCACCCCCCCCCCTGACCAATGGACCAATCACCACACAGACATAAGAGAGAAACCATCCTTATCCTGCTTGTGTTACTGCTGTTGTATCACATAAAGCCGCAGTTTGGTCCAGAACATACCAGATAAAACTGGTCTTTGGGACTGAGCTGTATGTGAGCCCCACCACACATAGATATGAAAAAATATCACGGGAATTGTCTCAAGTGGTCTTGATAAGGATATGCCCTTTTTTTACAGGTTGTGAAGTATTTGAATTATAATGCAGAATGTGATCACTTTACAATGGGACCACTTCTATAATAATATGATCACCTCTTCAAAGGCGACACTTCTATGATTATATCTCTCTTTGTGGAAACTATGATGGTATTGCATTTTACACAATCAGTTATGATTACAGCAGAACCTTCAACTAGGACCACCTCACTTCTCTATTAAGACCACCTCTATAATGGGACTTTCACTGAGAGATGAGATCTATAAAGGGACCATTAATGATGTTCTCAAGCCTTCATAGAGAGACCACCTCATTATTGAGAGCAGTTGTCCATCTCACTGGGTGGTCTCAATACAGAGGTTCTACTGTACCCTGTATTGCAATAAATGCCATAGATAATTCTGGACTGTACCATTGTGCCATAGGCACAAACTCAGTGAGAGATCAAGGTAACAAATCTCTGTGCTGCCGTGTTGTCATTAACATGTGTACATCAGCCCCAGATACAGATTCATGTCACACACGATCTATTGACCATGCTAACTACTTGTCTCTATCCACAGGATTGACTGCGTTATACCTAGCTGCTTGGTTCGGCACGACAGATACTGTTGATTGTCTGATCCGTCGGGGAGCCGATATTGATGCCAAGAATAACAATGGTGAGAGAATATTCTATTATTACATTGTCTCACTGTGAGTGATTAACATAACTATACACTGTGCTGTAATGTACATCAGATACAGGTTCATCTGATATACAAGATCAAGGTAACAATACGAGATGTAAGTGAGCCCCACCACAACCAACACATAAAAATGAACAAAGCAAAGGGAATCGTCTCAAATGGTCTTGAAATAGAGGTGGTCACTTTCTGGAGGTTGTTAAGTATTTGAACTATAATGCAGAATATGATCACCTCTATAAAAGATACAACTTTTATAATTATATATCTATTTTTGGAAACTATGATGAGAATTGTTTTTTACACAATCAGTTATAATTACAGCAGAACCTCCAACTAGGACCACCTCACCTCTCTATTAAGACCACCTCTATAATGGAACCATTTATGATGATCCCAAACCTTTACAGAGGACCACTGTGATCCTTCATAGAGAGACCACGTCGCTATTGTAACCTGTTGTCAGTCTCACTGTATGGTTTTAGTACTGAGGTTCTACTGTAATCTTTATTGCAATAAACGCCATAGATAATTCTGGACTGTACCATTGGGCCATAGTCTCAAACTCAGTGAGAGATCAAGGTAACAATTCTCTGTGCTGCTGTGTTGTCATTAACATGTGTACATCCGCCCCAGATACAAATTCATGTCACACACGATCTATTGACCATGCTAACTACTTGTCTCTATCCACAGGATCGACTGCGTTACACATAGCTGCTGACAACGGCAAGACAGATACTGTTGATTGTCTGATCCGGGGGGGAGCGGATGTTGATGCCAAGGATAACAGAGGTGAGGGCATACTCTATTATTACATTGTCTCACTGTCAGTGATGAACATAACTATACACTGTGCTGTAATGTACATCAGATACAGGTTCATCTGAAACACAAGATCAAGGTAACAATACAAGATGTAAGTGAGCCCCACCACAACCAACACATAAAAAAATTAATAAAACAAAGGGAATCGTCTCAAGTGGTCGTGAAATAGAGGTGGTCACTCTTTGGACGTTGGTAAGTATTTGAAGTATAATGCAGAATATGATCACCTCTATAAAAGATACAACTTTTATAATTATATATCTCTTTTTTGGAAACTATGATGGGATTGCTTTACACAATCAGTTATAATTACAGCAGAACCTCCAACTAGGACCACCTCACCTCTCTATTAAGACCACCTCTATAATGGAACCATTTATGATGATCCCAAACCTTTACAGAGGACCACTGTGATCCTTCATAGAGAGACCACCTCGCTATTGAAACCAGTTGTCAGTCTCACTGTATGGTTTTAGTACAGAGGTTCTACTGTACCTTGTATTGCAATAAATGGCATAGATAATTCTGGACTGTACCATTGTGCCATAGGCTCAAACTCAGTGAGAGATCAAGGTAACAATTCTCTGTGCTGCCGTGTTGTCATTAACATGTGTACATCAGCCCCAGATACAGATTCATGTCACACACGATCTATTGACCATGCTAACTACTTGTCTCTATCCACAGGATGGACTGCGTTACACATAGCTGCTAGGAACGGCAAGACAGACACTGTTGATGTGCTGATCCGGGGGGGAGCGAATGTTGATGCCAAGGATGACAATGGTGAGGGCATATTCTATTATTACGCTGTCTCACTGTCAGTGATTAACATAACTATACACTGTGCTGTAGTGTACATCAGATAGTGGTTCATCTGACACACAAGATCAAGGTTACAATACAAGATGTAAGTGAGCCCCACCACAACCCCACACATAAAAATAAACAAAACAAAAGGGAATAGTCTCAAATGGTCTTGAAATAGAGGTGGTCACTTTAAACCAGTTATTTAAGTATTTGAACTATAATGCAGAATATGACCATATGAACACCACCACTTTTATCATTATATACCTCTCACACTAAATAATTATATATAAATGCCATTCAAACAGTTAAACTATGATCCACATAGGACCACCTGCCCCTATTAAGGCCATCATAACCAACCATATGACAAACCCAAACCTCACAGAGGACCACTGTGACCTTCCTTACCAAAATTATTGAAACCAAGACCACCTCTATAATATAAAGGTGGTTTTAAACATATGTGCAATAAACCTTCATAGATAATTCTGGACTGTATCCTTCATTGTGCCATAGGCTCAAACTCAGTGAGATTTTCAAGGTAACAATTCTCTGTGAATATGAGTTGTCATGTAACATTGTACCCAGCCCCATATTTAACACAATCAGTTGCCCCCATACAGCAGAACCTCCAACCAAGAAATCCTCACCTGGTATTGAGACCACCTCTATAATGGGACCTTCATAAAATATGACTGACCACTGTAATCCTTCCACTATAATGCAGAATCATGATCACCTCTATTGAAACCAGTTGTCAGTCTCACTTTTGGAAACCATTGAGAGGTTCTACTGTATCATGTATTGCATAGATAATAAATGGCATATAATTCTGGACTGTACCATACATTATCATTGAAATGCAGAACCTCCCACCCTTTTTAAGACCACCAAAATATTTAATTTCCTCCAAACCTTTTTTTGGCATGTCCTCCATTGAGGACTCATACAAAACCAGTATGAAATTCTTGTAAACAATACAGAGGTTCTACCTTTTATTGCAAAAAACCATGGATCTGCCTGGATGCTGTACCATTGTGCCATAGGCTCAAACTCAGTGAGAGATCAAGGTAACAATACTCTGTGCTGCCGGTGCATTGTGTGCTCAGTGTCAGATACAGGTTCATCACACACAAGACCTATTGACCATGTTAACTAATTATATCTACTGACCACATTAACTAACTACTTCTATCCATCTTATGTTTAATCATATCATATCTCTATCTGCAGGATATAATGGGATCATCACGGCAGCTCACGCCGGCAAGACAGATACTGTTGATTTCCTCCTCCAGCGGGGAGCCGATATCCATGCCAAGAATAACAGATGGTGAGGGCATGCTCTATTATTACATTGTCTCACTGTGAGAGATTAACATAACTATACACTGTGCTGTAGTGTACATCAGACACTGGTTCATCTGACACACAAGATCAAAGTAACAATACACTGTGCTGCCTCGGTGCATTATGAGCTCAATGGCATTAACATATCTGTGTATATCAGGCACAGATACAGGTTTATCTCACATGACTTACTGACCACGTTAAATACTTATCTTATTGTTTAGTTGTCTCACTATAGTTTGGTTATTATTATAAATAATATAACTATTTACAAAATAAAAATCCTATGTATTTGGTACACAGCGCTTGGTCTCATTTTGTTTTAGAATGTTCTTTTATGCTGTGTTAGTGGTATTCACAATTATTTAATTTTGAATGTTTATATTGAAACCATGTAGGTCTGTTGTCAAAAATAATAAAAATAATGAAATATAAATACAAGTTAATACAGTGCAAATGCAGTACAAAGAATACATAATGGTTATTAATATTAACATATTAATAATAATCACTGGTCAATCACAATCAGCAACTGGTTTGTGAATATGAGACAATGGAATGCAATTCAAGATGTAAGTGAGCCCCAACACACACACATTAAAAAAAACAACTATTCCATTTGCTATCAAGTGGTCTTGATAAAGAGGTGGTCAGATTTTTGGAGGTTTAAGGAATTTAAAACAATAATGCAGAATATGATCACCTCTATAATGGGGGACCACTTTATAATTATATTTACATTTTTGAAACCATTTTATGATGCATTTTTTCATGGAATTATTTTTTACACAATAACCTCATTACACAGAACCACCTCCAACTAGACACCATTTCACCTCTGAGACTCCAGAGACCACCTCTATAACTTATTTATGATGATGCAAAATTTTACATTGACCACTGTGATCCTTCATAGAGACCATGCCTCGCTATTGAAACCAGTTGTCCAGTCTCACTGTGTGGTCTCACCAGTATGTTGAGGTTCTACTCAAACCTTGTATTGCAATAAACGACATAGATAATTCTGGACTGTACCATTGTGCCATTATAGGCTCAAACTCAGTGAGAGATCAAGGTAACAATTCTCTGTGCTGCCGTGTTGTCATTAACATGTGTACATCAGCCCCAGATACAGATTCATGTCACACACGATCTATTGACCATGCTAACTACTTGTCTCTATCCACAGGAGGAACTGCGTTACATGAAGCTGCTCGGCGCGGCAAGACAGATATTGTTGCTTTTCTGATCAGACTGGGAGCGGATGTCAATGTCAAGGATAACGATGGTGAGGGAATATTCTATTATTACATTGTCTCACTGTCAGTGATTAACATAACTATACACTGTGCTGTAGTGTACATCAGATACAGGTTCATCTGATATACAAGATCAAGGTTACATTACGCTGTAACCATGACTGTGCATTACCATGCTAAAGTGTCATTTAAAATGTTATATGACCATTACCAAATACACATTGTTAAGTATTAAAAACTAACATGCAGAATATGATCATCTATGTGGGACCACTTGCCAATCTACTAACACAGTGGGGATATGATGGTCTCAAACAATTTTGTAATGCCTAACTTAAACCTCCACAGAGGGACCACTGTTAATCCTTCATAAACAACCCATGTATAATGGAACTATTTATGATGTTCCAAGCTTGACGGACCACTGTGTCTTCATAAAAGACCACTTCTATTGAAACCATTCTATATCTCTGTATGAGATTTTAAACAGCCATTCTATTGCTTTTTTGCAATGTAAAGTACAATTCATTTTGACATACCATTGTGCAAGGTTGGGACAAACTCATCTATTTTGAAACCTGCTACATTGTTGTCATTCACATTTACATCAGCCCCAAATACAGATTGATTAACCGATCTATAGGACCATTAAAACTAATAGGGGATCTCACAGGTACAACTTGCATATAGAATGCTTCTACTGTTGAGAGATATGAAATATGATCTTGGGGATGCTTATTTGAAAAATTTAACAAAGACCTTAATTGTTCCATAAACAATTGTTATAATTTAAGACTAAAATGTAATAGAACTAACAATTTGATTCAATCAGATGTTTTGATCAGATTGTGCTGTCATCTCTGCATGATCACCCAAAAGGTAACAATACGAGATGTAAGTATGTATCACAATAAAACAACACAAATAATTCTGAGCTGTACCATTCTTGAAATAGAGGTGGTTATTTTGGAGGTTGTTAGGTAAATTAAAACTATGCTGCAGAATGCATTATGTCTTCAAAGGACCAATTATATTAATTACATCAGCCCCAGATACAAACTATCATGTACACACAATCTGTTATGATTATAGCAGAACCCTGCCAACTAGGACCACCTCACCTCTCTATTAAGACCACCTCTATAATGGACAAATTTATGATGATCCCAAACTTTACAGAGGACCACTGTGATCCTTCATAAAGGACCATTATTGAAACCAGTTGTCAGTCTCACTGTATGGTTTTGTCACTGAGGTTCTACTGTACCTTGTATTGCAATAAATGGCATAGATAATTCTGGATATTCTTCTCTACCATTGTGCCATAGACTCAAACTCAGTGAGAGATCAAGGTAACAATTCTCTGTGCTGCCGTGTTGTCATTAACATGTGTACATCCGCCCCAGATACAGATTCATGTCACACACGATCTATTGACCATGCTAACTACTTGTCTCTATCCACAGGAGGGACTGCGTTACACCAAGCTGCTTGGCACGGCGAGACAGATATTGTTGATTGTCTGATCCGGCGGGGAGCCGATATCCATGCCAAGGATAACAGAGGTGAGGGAATACTCTATTATTACATTGTCTCACTGTGAGTGATTAACATAACTATACACTGTGCTGTAGTGTACATCAGATACAGGTTCATTTGACACACAAGATCAAGGTAACAATACGCTGTGCTGCCTCGGTGCATTATGTGCTTAGTGTCATTAACATATGTGTGTACATCTGTCTCAGATACAGGTTCATATGACACAAGATATACTGACCATGTTCTCCACTTGTCTCTACTGACCACTTTAAATACTTGTCTCTATCCATGCATCCTGGAAACACCATGATCTAGCTTGCTTAAACAGCATGATTGCTCTACTGAACCTGAATGGAGCTGACCTCATCATCTTTTTATGTTGGCTAATGGAAACCCAGCAAATCTTATATGTTCCCAGTGAATGTTCAAATGTATTATAGTGTTACAGGGATGTCAAAATATCCCCTTTGTCCTTCCAAATCAATATTTATATGCTCTATTTTACAAGTTTGCCTTAATAGGTGCCATCATGCCAAGCTTTATTTTACGAGGAAGTTGTCTGTTTTAGCTTACAAATACTTCCAGACATAGATACAAAATATCCATTGTTAAAGGTAAATGTATATGGAACATGATATGATTCATTAGAGAAAATTGTTTGCATTTTGCACTCTCATCTATATTTTTGCTGGCATAAATTAAAACAATTCAAGTTCAAAATACTTTTACTTGATTCCATTTAGTAGGAGGTCAAATAGTAGGATGGCAGAGGTCAAATATGATATGCCATTTGGATTCCCCATACCATTTCCCTAGCTTTAGTCGGCATATTTTGTGTCTCTGATTTCATTATTCATTGAGGTACTATGGAACCTGTCTATGTGGACACCTCCCTTTTAAGGACACTTGTATTGAACACTTTTCCGTTTCATTTTTCTTTACATATTGTGCTTCAGTGGCCAAGTGGATAAGGTGTTGGACTCATGACCAGAAGGTCAGGCCTTAAAACTAGTGATTTTCTGGTTCTTCAATCAATCAGTCAATCAATCAATCAATCAATCAATCAATCAATCAAATCATACATTTATTTAAGCAGGACCTAATGCATTATTCCTAATTCAGAGGGTGTGACCTGGCTGCCCAGTCTACATATCAAAAGTTCCTTCCAAGCCTTTTAGTCAATAGGATCTGTCCGACCCATGCCCCAACATGCAAGAACTTTCTGCATGACTGCATCCCAAGTCTTTCAATAAATATAAATACTTGACTATATATCAACTATACGGAGTTATAGGAGACTAAAGAAGTAGTTGTCTGGTGTGTATGAAACTTTCATAGTTGTCTCGGAGGGTTCGAAATTAAATACATTGACAAGATGTCATTAAAATTTTTAAAATAGAAATATTATCAAAGTATCAAACTAGTAATGAATTTTACGTTATTATTACAATGTAAAATGATTTAAATAGGTTATGCTGGGAAATACATAGAAATTACCAAAATGAATAAAGATACTGATTTTTTGTTATTATACTGACATTTTGGCCTCGGGATCCTTGGCTAGAGAATAGTTTGTATGTTTATCCAATTGGCTAAAAAAGATTAATTGGCTTGTTTAGTCAATTGGCTAAATCTGAGATGTGTGTAGCACTAGCCCAGTTTATAGGTAAAGGTCGTTGGATTGAAAGAGTGAGTGAGTGTCTGTAGGAGTGATTAGCATTGTATGCTGAATGTGCTCCCAATACATGTTTATGAGAAATGATCATTTGATAATCATTGAGTGTGTGAATGACCTGGTGCAAAATGTAAAGTCATGTGAGCACAAATAGAATCACGAATTATAAACCATCACATTCCATCATTTATAAAGAGGAGCTATAAAGTGAACCTCCTTTATGTGGAAAGTGGACACTAAGGCTTTTCTCAAAACTGACCACTATCTGTGTTCTTCCAACCAAGCAATATTTTCCCAGAAAACACAATCATTTACGCCTTTCACATCAGTTTCTTAACTGGTCATTAGGAATTGCTTTGTTTGTTTAACTGTTATGACTTGGTTGGATATGTGTGTTTAGTAGAATAAGTATTTGCAAAGTCAGGTTGACATGAGTATACTGCAAAACTATATTTTCTTGTGGCTATTAAAGTTTGAGATTTTCATCTATAAATTATTTTGTGACTATTTAATTTTGCAATTTTGGTCCATCCTGGACCTACTTTACATAGGCTATTAATGTTTGCTGACTATTTAAGTTTGCGTTTTTGCACCTAGCCACGATATTCGCAAATTAAATTGTGCACAAACATTTCTCGTTTTGCAGTATAGCTTATTAGTCCCAGCACCAGCTTTAAGCTGATAAAGAGGCTACTGTTTTTCGATTAGCCTTAACCTATGTCGAATATTTTGAAGAAAACTACTGAATGTTATGACCCCAGACTTTCTGCTCTCTCCTGGAATGAACCATTAATGAGACTGGACATTTTTAGTTTAATAAAAGTAATAACAAAGTTCTAATAATTAATAATTTCATTGGTGTTTAGTGTTTTTCGTTCGAGGCAAATGCCAGTGGTTTGTAGTGGTGACCTACTTTGAATAATTCAGTGTGCAGTAAATCGTAGAATTGAGCACACCTCTCGACCAATCAGAGTAGAGTATTGGCAATGATTTATATATGGAGTGATAGAATATCTCATTTACAATTCCACTAATATGTCAATTTACATCTGTTTTATATATTTCCCATACATGTTCCCCATCATGTAAAATGAATTTACGGAAAAACTGAGCCTCATAACTTTTCCATTCTAATTTTTTTGTCCATATAAACTAACGGTGTGCAAAAAGTCGGATTTACGGTCATAAAAATGAAAACTGTTTTGAAATTGATATTGTATGTGTGTCTGTGTTGATGCAATAACTGATATGATGTGTGAATGAAAGGAAATTCACACTTTGGTGTGAAATCAATGTGTTTTCAACTGATAATATTTCTATATACCAGACAGTGAATGTTTTATTTAAATTTGGGTTTCTTTAGAAACAGTTTGTACAGTATGTGACTAAATTTTGAAAACAAAATCTCAGCGTCAGTTTTATTATGATGGACCGTCTTTAAGTAGTGTTGTTGGCATTCATGCCTCACCCAGCAAAGCTTAGGGGCACATCACTTTTGTTAACATTCATTGATAAATCAAAGTCACAGCACTGCTGCGTAATGCCCGAATAGAGGCATAATTGGCAATATAATGAAAAATCATAAAAGCCAGTTTGATCTGCTAATTGATGCTCAAAGATGCTGTGACTAGATGTGCTCCAATGAGAACATTTCTTCTTAGCTTATATTTTCAAATCTCATCAAATAGTGTGAGATTTGTTCAAAAAAGACAAACAGAAAATAATAACTTGGTAACATCTGATATTGTTAACATCCCACAAATGTACTTTGTTGATATTTGCACAATATTAAATATTTATACAAGTTATATAGGTACATTAGTAAATAGCAATAAGTAATTTGATTTGATTTTTGATTTTGATTTGATTTATTTTGTTTATCACAACGGTGTATATTAAGACTACAAAGTAAATAAAAGATTACAGATAGGTAAAAATTATAAATAGAAGTAAAATTGAATTGAGATATACTAATATAATGAAAAAAAAAAAGAACCACGTGATAAACAAGAAACACTAAAATGATATCCATTTAAAATGTAGAGTCTTATTTCCAAAGTGGACCTCGGTGAAACATGGAAAAACAACTGACTAGAAATCATAATGCCATAGAACATAATAATTATATTAATACTGATTAACCTTTCAACAACTATATTCTTATTACTCTTTTATAAAATGGTCCATATAATATTTCTTACATTTTGTTTTAAAAGATGCCAAACAGTTTGACTTTCGTATTGGTTGAGGTAGACTATACCAATATTAATTCTACAATATTTAAACGTTTTCTGTCCATTAGGCTTAACGTTTGGTACAATGTACGACAACTCTTTTTTCCTAGTATTGTATGAATGGCTCACAAGTTTAACATCACATATGCAGGATCCTTTTTGATATGTATTTTATACATTAAACATAAAGACAAGCATTCAATCCGATCATTTACATTTAACCATCCAACTAATTTAAAATCCTCAGAACAAAGGTGGTGCCTTCCATCATAGTTTAAAATGTGTCTAATTAGCCTACTTTGAGTAGTTTGAAATCTTGTTTTGACTTTAAGTGCACTTTTAGTGCATGATTGCATGTCATTCCTAATTCATTCAAAATGTCAAACCATATCTTCAGTGGACTGTGTTATGTGGCCGCGTTTTTACATAAGACAGGTTACACTGTATGAATTTTTATGATATTTTGACTCTTGGTTAGACCCTTTCAAATTGTCAAGTTGTTGAGGTGTTGAGATGGCTCCCAATATGAGTTTTGAACATTCATACCAGCCAACAATCATGCCAAAGTGCTGTTAATTAAGTGGGAAGCCCAGAAATCTTTTTTTACTTTTCTAATTTTTAGTTAATATAGATGATTTTCATAATCATTGGTATAAAATGATTTAAGAATTTTGCTCATTTGTTTTCAGAAGTTAAAATTTTTTTAAATGGTTTTAAAAGGCATTTGTTGTGAAATAATGATGACTGAACCACTGATAGTGTGTCATTAGATAGAAACACATCTCTTGTATAGAGGAGATATTTCTTTAAATCGCCCCAGCCTTAGAAGTTTTAAATATATCCTTTTAATGCAAAAAAATAGTAATCTTAAATATGATTCTAGCTTTTATGACAGATATTACAAAATGGCCTTTCCACAGCTCATTAGTAGTTCATTGTGTGTGTGAATATTCATGAAGGAGATTCGGACTACATTTTTATAGGCTCCAGAAACATCACATAACACTGATAAAAAAATATAACAAAATTATATGTATCATGATAAGTTAATTCAAGGAACAAGCACATATCTTTAACTTTGTTTAGTATGTAAAGAGCAATAAAAAATTGGAGGATGATAATTATCAAACCCAACAGATCATCAGACAAACCAATATGTGATTCATTGAAATGCTGGTAGCTTCCCATTAGACTTTATTAATGCCTCACTGCACTCTTGTTGTGGTTTTTCTGTATTATTCAAGTGAAATAGTCTGGGGGGATTATGAAAGCCATTAAGTAGTACAATGAAATACAGTAGAATCTATCCCATGTGGATACCGTTGTAAAAAATGAACATTGTCCATGTAAGGCAGATGTCCTGAACATAGAGGTTTTTAATATGGCATTGAAGTAATTGGAGAAGAGAAACGTGTCCATACAATACAGGTCTCCTAAATATAAAGGTGCCTACATAGACAGGTTTCACTGTACCTCGGACCTTATTTCAGCATTTCAGCAAGTATTACTGCGTATTAATTTCATATGGGAAGATTTCAAGAAATTGCATAAATAGTTTTCTGTTGAATTAACATTTTATAAAAGAGGTGGTAGATACAGTTATCATCCAATCTATGTAATAAACATCTTTGTTTTGTCAACACTTTAAAAAATGGATTGACAACATTGGATTTGGCATAAACTTGGTAAAAAAATCTTGTACTTGTTGTAATATCATTCATGACAGAAGAAAACACAATCTCAAAAATGGATGTTAGCAAAATTTCATCAATTGCTTGAATACAAGGTAACAAAATGAAAAAAAGAAGGCTGGGGCAACGTTGATAAATAATCTAAGATAGAACCACAGAATGTACAGAAGTGACATGTTGCTGACTGTTTCTATTTAT
>CM032659.1:37121079-37132414 GCA_019095985.1 Streblospio benedicti | reverse complement strand
ATGTCTGCTTTGTTCTTTTTTACTTGTCATGTATGCAACTAAGAAGCATGCTACTCTAGTATAAGTATCTATAGTTATGCATTTATCATCACTGGTCAAATCAACAAATATTATTGACTACTTAAGTGAAAGCACCCTATGTAAACTCGTTTTCTGTGTTCACTTCGTCTGGGGTCCGTCTGCACCCCAATCGATTTATTTTTATGTAGGTCCTAATATTTAATCAAATCAAATAATCTTTGGTCCTGATAATGACAAGATATAAGGTGACAACTACTAAAAAGGGCAAGAAGAAATACACAGCGGATAAAAAGATGTCACAACAAAATGCGGTCAAAATTTTGTAATGTTTGGCTCATTAAATACTCTTTTAGTAGAAACTTTTTCCTCATTGATCATGGATAATGAAGCTATTGGGCGTAGCTTGCTAAACATTGGATATGAAGCTGTAGGATGACATCAAAGGATGTTTTGGAAAATGTCTTGGCTAATACTTACCCTGGTAAATCACCCATACATGCTGCAGTTGTTGACAATGAATTCTCTGGTTTAAATATACATTGCAGGCCAGAATGTTTAGGCTATATTTTTAGAGGAATCCTGGCATGTCGTAAAAGTGATCATTTGAGCTTAGGCTATCATTGTACTAGTTTTTAGGTCAGGAAGGTGACCCCCAGGTTGGCATGTCGTAAAATGCGTCGTTAACATCTTCTCCTAAAACTGCTGGGCCAATCAAATTATTTTGTTAAGGAGACAAAGAATTGTAAATTTCTGACCATCCACCCCAAGGGAAGGCTAATCAAAAGTGTAAAATTGCTGCCACTAGTTTTAGGAATCATATTCAAACCTGTCTTCAGCTATATTATCGTTGGTAGAAATATAGCACGCTAAAAGACGTGTTGGTATAAAAAAAACATATATATATCCTGAAGCATTGGGAAACATATATATCATTCAAAAGCACTAAAATGCTAATAAGACCCTTCCCAAAATTTCGTCCTCAAGTGGGATTCAGACTCTGGACCTCTGGGTTGAATCTTAACCAAACCAAGTATGTATGCTGGGGTTACAGAGACATCGGTTCAGCCGAGTAAATTTTTAACAGCTCGCCCCTTGGGATGATGGTATATTCTGGTCTCAAAAGTGTAAAATTAGGTTGCTGCCATTTGAACTTCCCCCTTTATTAGTTAAATTTTACTAGTGAATCATATTCAAACCTGTCTTCAGCTATATCTATCGTTGGTAGAAATATGCTTGCTAAAAAGACGTGTGTGAGAGAGAAGTATAAAAATATATATATATATATCCGCAAGCATTGGGAAGCTACATATATATCATTCAAAAGCACTAAAAATGCTAATAAGACCCTTCCCAAAATTTACCGTCCCTCAAGTGATTCGAACCCCCGGACCTCTGGGTTGAATGATAATTGACCAAGTATGTATGCTGGGGTTACAGAGACATCGGTTCAATGAGTAACCTTTAACAACTCGCTGCTTGGGATGATGGTATCATTCTGGTCTCTAACCTTGGGAATTAGAGTGAGTTCGAGTCCATGGGGCCACTTGACTATAATTGAAATGGAAGCTTGGGTTGCTTAAAACCTGTCTTCAGCTATATCTATCGTTGGTAGAAAATATCTTGCTAAAAAGACGTGTGTGAGAGAGAGAGAAGTATAAAAAAATATATGCATATTCTTATTACTATTTGAATGCACGATTAAAATCAATATTCTATAATACAAACTCCAGACACTCCAGACCACTTCTTGGGAAATAGTTAAATGGAAGCTTAGGGTTGTAAAACCTGTCTTCAGCTATATCTATCGTTGGTAGAAATATGCTTGCTAAAAAGACGTGTGTGAGAGAGAGAGAAGATGATATGATTTATTTTAAAATAAAAACGAATCATACACTCATTTGGTGTGGATTTTAGTCATTTTAGTCATGATAGAATGGTTTTTGAGCTTTTCGATTGTCGGGTCTATCGTAGAATTTTGCACGGTGATGTGTGATTGACACTCACTGCGTTCGTGTCAATCACACATCACCGTGCAAAATTCTACGATAGACCCTCCGAAAAACATCACAAACTGCTTATCTCCCTAATATTTGTTATCCTCAGGTGACCGTTAAGGTCCATGGGCCTCTTGTTCATATTATAATTTCAACATATGTTGCCATGAGCGGGATTTTCAATGATGGAAATAAAAAACTATTAGATATAATGTCTTTTGGAAAGATTAGGGGAAACAGTTATATTTGTCACGATCTGTGTTAAAACATTATCCCATATATATATAGCTATTTAGTGGAGCCCTTGGCTTTACATCAGATCATGGAAGTTCTAAGCATTTTCCAGAGGAATCGTCCTAACTATAGTGAATAGCAAAGTATCAATACAGACATGCTAAAAATGGTATGATTAAAACAAGTGAGAATCAATATTTGTCCTCATTCTGGAAGTCTCCATCAACTGCTTGAAATGTCCTTAGAAACCTTGTCAAGGGAACATTATGTCAACAATACATTTAATGTTACATGATACCTCTGCTAACACCTGGTTTCTATATATTTGCATTAGATTGGTATGTTTGATAACCCATATTCATACGATCGAAAGGGTGAGGTTTACTCCCTTAATTAATATACTTGTGGTGGGCTAGAGCACGATTGCAACAGGCATGGGCAATACGTAATCCTCTGGTTGATTGCCTTTCTATATATCAAATATAAACGGTGAAGTATTGTTTTTTTAAATTTACCTCAGACCTTTTCACAAGACCATAAAATGCGGTCAGAGTTTAAACTGACAGTTCGTAATCATTTTCTGTTTATAACCCCATCTCATTGCATTGCAGCTGCAAGAACATAAACCCATAGCTTCTTAGCAGGTGAAATGGTAGTAAACATGTTTTCTATATCAATATATATTTTGTGATAATTTGCTTTATACATTTTTTAATTTGATTGTTTTCATACATTCTAGTCTAATGAAATAATGTAAGGTGTGCCAGATAATATAATTACAAACAATCTATAATCTGACCAAATAATAGTTAGAACCTTTTGCTCTAACCAAACTTTCAAATACCATCACTGATCACATAAAACTTCTGGTTTGTCCAGCTGTGATGTGTTTTTTGCCTTGCAGACACCAGAAGCTGATTTTTGGTTCCGCCAGCCGCCCCAATCACAACAGTAGCTTCAGGTGGTAATTGTAATCTTTAAATCATTCTTAAAGATACAAGATTTAAAATCTCTTCTCATCTAAATTAGGTTTTAGAGATTGGAAGGTTGTTAAATCAACAGACATCAGGTCCATTTTGGCTGAGTCAGTTACAATATGAATAAGTAGTATCATCAAATTGTCTTAAAAGTTCAAATCACATTCCATGTGACTCGTAATATTTCTGTTAACACTGCCTATAAGAGATTTTTTTCACTTCTCTTTCTGGTGGAGAATGTATACACTGTTGCCTGTGTTTTGGAATTATCTACTAAAAACATTAATTAATATTTAAACGTTTCTGTGTCGTATAAAATGCAGTTTTATGAGTTAATCAGATGTATGTAATAACAATATAGTATTCATTTTATTATCTGATTAAAGTAGTTATTATCAAAATATATTTTCTGGATTGTGCCACCAAGTTGGTATACATGAAAACAAAGTAAAATATCTATTCCTGAAAAATATATACATAAAAAGTTTTTATGCATAAAATGTATAATGCATTATTGGTCTCCATGGTACCGCTGTTTCTGCTAACTTCTGCTTTTTGTAGCATGCTGCTGACTTCTGCTCATGATTTTGGGATTCACAGATTTCTGATTTTTTGGAATTTGACACCGGAATTTATCAAAGCTCGTTATCTATTTAAACCAATTCATGATCTTGTAGTTCTTTGCGGGTGCTTTTGAACTTAAACTTTGACTTTGTAATATCTAGATGACTCAGTAGGTTGTACAAGGGAATATGATTGAATGTGAAATGTATGTTTATTTTTTCTGTTTGGTTAATATTGACATTCCATGTTCACATACTAGTACTTAACATGAGAATTCTTATGCATTTAATGGAATTTCTTTGAAATTTCTGGTAGATGGAAAAATATATTTTAATTCTGTGAGAGTTATACTTTTACAGGTAAAATTGATATACAGTAGAACTTGCCTTATGTGGTAACCTTTTGGAGAAGTGAAAAGTCCACATCAGATAGTTGTCCTTGAAAGAGGTTTGCTTCATAGGTAATATGAAAGTAGAAGTGAACAGTGTACACATAGGGCAGGTGTCCTCAAAAGGGAGGTTTCCATACGGACAGGTTGTAATGTATGCACGTAACCAACACTTGTTCAACATTCTTGGTGATATGACAGATACATTTAATGAGCTATTGTCTAATACGTAACATGCAATGTTTTGAGACTGATGTCCTGTGTGTTTCAGTCGCCCGTCATCATGGACCGAGCAGCACAAGCCGCAGCCAGGAGAGCAGCACAAGCCGAGGACGCAGCCAGGAGAGGCGACAAGGCAGCTCTGACCGCTCTGCTGGACGCAGGGGTCAGCCCCAACACCACAGATGACAATGGTTGCCCGCTGCTGCACAGGGCGGCGTGTAGAGGCCATAAACACGTCGTGTCTCTGCTGCTGGACCGAGGCGCAGACATACACCAGAAGGATGGAAGTGGTGAGGATGTTGTATTGTATAATCACAGGTGAGAATAATTATGAGATTATGTGTTGTTAATAGGATCACATTCATAAAGTTTTTTTTTATCATATAGCTATAATGAAAGGTGGGAGAGGTGAGGATGCGGATTTTTAATATATTCATTTACTGTGACACATATTAAACAACACATAAGCAAGAGTAATACAAAGGGTTGATACATAACATTTCTGTTATGTAAAATTGATTTTTTATGTAAAGCTCAAACTTTTAGCCTGAGTCATATTATAGCATGAACAAATGTGTGCAACCTTACTTTATTACATCATATTAGCATTCACGCCAGATGTATTGCCTTGTCAAATTTTGTAATATATAAGTAATACCAATTATGCATTTACTATATCATTTACAAACAGCACATCATGTAATATTGATCAATGGGATAGAAGAGATGTAAGTGGCCACCCCTGCCATCAACCACACATATACACACTCTACCATAATAAACATAGTAAGTGACCTACAATTGACCCCTCCCATTACACACATTTATACCATATGACCTACTAACCCCTGTAACATACACATAAACACCCTCGGTCATGTGACAAAACAGGACTCACCAAACTATATAGCACGCCATTCCCCTTGCTCCCACACTCCTAACAGAACCCCACCCCCACCCCCACCCCACCTGGACCAATCACCCCTTGCACACAGACATAAGAGAGAAACCCCCTTATCCTTCATGCTTTACTGCTGTTGTATCACATAAAGCCGCAGTTTGGTCCAGAACATACCAGATAAAACTGGTCTTTGGGACTGAGCTGTATGTGAGCCCCACCACACATAGATATGAAAAATATCACGGGAATTGTCTCAAGTGGTCTTGATAAGGATATGCCCTTTTTTTACAGGTTGTGAAGTATTTGAATTATAATGCAGAATGTGATCACTTTACAATGGGACCACTTCTATAATAATATGATCACCTCTTCAAAGGCGACACTTCTATGATTATATCTCTCTTTGTGGAAACTATGATGGTATTGCATTTTACACAATCAGTTATGATTACAGCAGAACCTTCAACTAGGACCACCTCACTTCTCTATTAAGACCACCTCTATAATGGAACAATTTATGATGATCCCAAATCTTTATAGAGCACCACTGTGATCCTTCATAGAGAGACCACCTCATTATTGAAACCAGTTGTCAGTCTCACTTGGAGGTCTCAATAAGAGGTTCTACTGTAATCTTTATTGCAATAAATGTCAGAGATAATTCTGGACTGCACCATTGTGCCATAGACTCAAACTCAGTGAGAGATCAAGGTAACAATTCTCTGTGCTGCCGTGTTGTCATTAACATGTGTACATCAGCCCCAGATACAGATTCATGTCACACACGATCTATTGACCATGCTAACTACTTGTCTCTATCCACAGGATGGACTGCGTTACACGAAGCTGCTTGGCGCGGCAAGACAGACACTGTTGATGTGCTGATCCGGGGGGGAGCGAATGTTGATGCCAAGGATGACAATGGTGAGGGCATATTCTATTATTACGCTGTCTCACTGTCAGTGATTAACATAACTATACACTGTGCTGTAGTGTACATCAGATAGTGGTTCATCTGACACACAAGATCAAGGTAACAATACAAGATGTAAGTGAGCCCCACCACAACCAACACATAAAAAGAAACAACTCATGGCGATCGACCAAGTGGTCTTGAAATAGAGGTGGTCACTTTTTGGAGGTTGTTAAGTATTTGAAGTATAATGCAGAATATGATCACTCTACAAAGAGACCACTTTTATAATTATATATCTATTTTTGGAAACTATGATGGGAATTGCTTTTTACACAATCAGTTATAATTACAGCAGAACCTCCAACTAGGACCACCTCACCTCTCTATTAAGACCACCTCTATAATGGAACTATTTATGATGATCCCAAACCTTTACAGAGGACCACTGTGATCCTTCATAGAGAGACCACTTCGCTATTGAAACCAGTTGTCAGTCTCACTGTATGGTTTTAGTACTGAGGTTCTACTGTAATCTTTATTGCAATAAACGCCATAGATAATTCTGGACTGTACCATTGTGCCATAGGCTCAAACTCAGTGAGAGATCAAGGTAACAATTCTCTGTGCTGCCGTGTTGTCATTAACATGTGTACATCAGCCCCAGATACAGATTCATGTCACACACGATCTATTGACCATGCTAACTACTTGTCTCTATCCACAGGATTGACTGCGTTACACCGAGCTGCTCTGCGCGGCGAGACAGATACTGTTGATTTTCTGATCGGACTGGGAGCGGATGTCAATGTCAAGAATAAAAATGGTGAGGGAATATTCTATTATTACATTGTCGAACTGTCAGTGATTAACATAACTATACACTGTGCTGTAATGTACATCAGATACAGGTTCATCTGACACACAAGACCAAGGTAACAATATGAGATGTAAGTGAGCCCCATCACACCCCACACATAAAAATGAACAAATCATGGGGATCGTCTCAAGTGGTCTTGAAATAGAGGTGGTCAATTTTTGGATGTTGTTAAGTATTAAAACTATAATGCAGAATATGATCACCTCTATAATGGGACCACTTTTATTATTATATATGTCCTAGTGGCAACTATAATGGGGATTGCTTTATAAACAATCAGTTATAATTACAGCAGAACCTCCAACTAGGACCACCTCACCTCTCTATTGAGACCACCTCTATAATGGAACAATTTATGATGATACCAAACCTTTATAGAGCACCACTGTGATCCTTCATAGAGAGACCACCTCATTATTGAAACCAGTTGTCAGTCTCACTTTGTCGTCTCAATAGAGAGGTTCTACTGTACCTTGTATTGCAATAAATGGCATAGATAATTCTGGAGTGTACCATTGTGCCATAAGCTCAAACTCAGTGAGAGATCAAGGTAACAATTCTCTGTGCTGCCGTGTTGTCATTAACATGTGTACATCAGCCCCAGATACAGATTCATGTCACACACGATGTATTGACCATGCTAACTACTTGTCTCTATCCACAGGATGGACTGCGTTATACAGAGCTGCTTGCTACGGCAGGAGAGATACTGTTGATTGTCTCATCCGAGGGGGAGCCGATGTTGATGCCAAGGATAACGATGGTGAGGGAATATTCTATTATCATGCTGTCTCACTGTGAGAGATTAACATAACTATACACTGTGCTGTAATGTACATCAGATACAGGTTCATCTGACACACAAGATCAAGGTAACAATATGAAATGTAAGTGAACCCCACCACACCCCACACATAAAAATGAACAAAGCAAAGGGAATCTTCTCAAGTTGTCTTGAAATAGAGGTGGTCACTTTGGTTATGAAGTATTTGATCTATAATGCAGAATATGATCACCTCTACAAAGGTACAACTTTTATAATTATATATCTTTTTTGGAAACTATGATAGTATTGCTTTTACACAATCAGTTATAATTACAGCAGAACCTCCAACTAGGACCACCTCACCTCTCTATTAAGACCAACTCTATAATGGAACCATTTATGATGATCTCAAACCTTTACAGAGGACCACTGTGATCCTTCATAAAGAGACCACCTCGCTATTGAAACCAGTTGTTCATCTCACTGGTTGGTCTCAATAGAGAGGTTCTACTGTACCTTGTATTGCAATAAATGACATAGATAATTCTGGACTGTACCATTGTGCCATTGGCTCCAACTCAGTGAGAGATCAAGGTAACAATTCACTGTGCTGCCGTGTTGTCATTAACATGTGTACATCAGCCCCAGACACAGATTCATGTCACACACGATCTATTGACCATGCTAACTACTTGTCTCTATCCACAGGACAAACTGCGTTACACCAAGCTGCTTGGGCCGGCAAGACAGATACTGTTGATTGTCTGATCCGGGGGGGAGCCGATATTGATGCCAAGGATGACAATGGTGAGGAAATATTCTATTATTACACTGTCTCACTGTGAGTGATTAACATAACTATACACTCAATGACATAAATAATTTGATAAACAGGTTTTTGGCATGAATACTGACCATCGTCTTCTGATCTTCAAATAGACTTGAAATTCCTATATTAAAAACCATAATGCAGAATACGACCCCCTTTCAATTTGAAAAATTTTACATGTCTGCCTTTTTGGTGTGCCAACGGCACTTGGCACAAAGTTCTAATTACAGAGATCAAGGTAACAATACAAAAATACACCTCGTGAGAAAAAATAATGGAACTGAAAATCACCAAATTGAAAATGTTAATAAATTATATTTCATTTAACACCATAATGCTTGTAACGCTATACAAGAAACTACAATAGTTTCTATCTGCAGGAAATACTATATATCATCTTGATACTATGGAAAGTTCATATACATTCACACAAGATGATTGCCTATTTTCTATCAAGTTTTTTGCCTAAATAATGAGGTAAAACTCATCACTACCTCCATTTCATCAAAACAAAAATCACTTTGCTGTAGTTGCATTCAAGCTAAGCTTCATCAGACACATCAAGTTCATGCCCTGTCCTGCCTAGATGCAAAATATCCATTCATTAATATATTTGAAAAACATCAGTCTCAGATACAGGTTCATATGACACAAGATATACTGACCATGTTCCACTTGTCTCTTGACCAAATTAAATACTTGTCTCTATCCATGCATCCAGGAAACACCATGATCTACCTTGCTTAAACAGCATGATTGCTCTACTGAACCTGAATGGAGCTGACCTCATCATCTTTTTATGTTGGCTAATGGAAACCCAGCAAATCTTATATGTTCCCAGTGAATGTTCAAATGTATTATAGTGTTACAGGGATGTCAAAATATCCCCTTTGTCCTTCCAAATCAATATTTATATGCTCTATTTTACAAGTTTGCCTTAATAGGTGCCATCATGCCAAGCTTTATTTTACGAGGAAGTTGTCTGTTTTAGCTTACAAATACTTCCAGACATAGATACAAAATATCCATTGTTAAAGGTAAATGTATATGGAACATGATATGATTCATTAGAGAAAATTGTTTGCATTTTGCACTCTCATCTATATTTTTGCTGGCATAAATTAAAACAATTCAAGTTCAAAATACTTTTACTTGATTCCATTTAGTGTTCGTGAGGAGGTCAAATAGTAGGATGGCAGAGGTCAAATATGATATGCCATTTGGATTCCCCATACCATTTCCCTAGCTTTAGTCGGCATATTTTGTGTCTCTGATTTCATTATTCATTGAGGTACTATGGAACCTGTCTATGTGGACACCTCCCTTTTAAGGACACTTGTATTGAACACTTTTCCGTTTCATTTTTCTTTACATATTGTGCTTCAGTGGCCAAGTGGATAAGGTGTTGGACTCATGACCAGAAGGTCAGGCCTTAAAACTAGTGATTTTCTGGTTCTTCAATCAATCAGTCAATCAATCAATCAATCAATCAATCAATTAATTAATCAATCAAATCATACATTTATTTAAGCAGGACCTAATGTATTATTCCTAATTCAGAAGGTGTGACCTGGCTGCCCAGTCTACATATCAAAAGTTCCTTCCAAGCCTTTTAAGCAATATGATCTGTCCGACCCATGCCCCAATATGCAAGAATTTTCTGCATGACTGCATCCCAAGTCTTTCAATGAATATAAATACTTGACTATATATCAACTATACGGAGTTATAGGAGACTAAAGAAGTAGTTGTTTGGTGTGTATGAAACTTTCATAGTTGTCTCCGGAGGGTTCGAAATTAAATACATTGACAAGATGTCATTAATTTTTTAAAAATAGAAATAGTATCGAAGTATCAAACTAGTAATGAATTTTCTGTTATTATTAAAATGTCAAATGATTTTAATAGGTTCTGCTGGGAAATACATAGAAATCGCCAAAATGAATAAAGATACTGATTTTTTGTTATAATACTGACATTTTGGCCTCGGGATCCTTGGCTAGAGAATAGTTTATATGTTTATCGAATCGGCTAAAAAAGATTAATTGGCTTGTTTAATCAATTGGATAAATCCGAGATGTGTGTAGCACTAGCCCAGTTTATAGGTAAAGGTCGTTGGATTGAAAGTGTGTGTGAGTGCCTGTAGGAGTGATTAGTAGCTGAATGTGCTCCCAATATATGTTTATGAGAAATGATCAATTGATAATCATTGAGTGTGTGAATGACCTGGTGTGAAATGTGAAGTCATGAGAGCACAAATGGGATCACAATTATAAACCATCACATTCCATCATATATAAAGAGCTATAAAGTGAACCTCCTTTTATGTGGAAAGTGGACACTAAGGTGTTTCTCAAAACTGACCACTAACTGTGTTTTGTGGACGTTTAAATGTTCCCCTTCTTCCAACCAAACAATATTTTCCCAGAAAACACAAATAATCATTTTCACATCAGTTTCTTAACTGGTCATTAGGAATTGCTTTGTTTGTTTAACTGTTATGACTTGGTTGGATATGTGTGTTTGGTAGAGTAAGTATTTGAAAAGTCAGGTTGACATGAGTATACTGCAAAACTATATTTTCTTGTGGCTATTTAAGTTTGAGATTTTCATCATAAATTATTTTGACTATTCAATTTTACAATT
>CM032659.1:37062449-37097258 GCA_019095985.1 Streblospio benedicti | reverse complement strand
AATACAACAGGCTCGTCTAGAATACAACAGGCTCATCTAGAATACAACAGGCTTTTCTAGAATACAACAGGCTCGTCTAGAATACAACAGGTTCATCTAGAATACAACAGGCTCATCTAGAATACAACAGGCTCGTCTAGAATACAACAGGCTAGAATACGTCTAGAATACAACAGGCTCATCTAGAATACAACAGGCTCGTCTAGAATACAACAGGCTCATCTAGAATACAACAGGCTCGTCTAGAATACAACAGGCTCATCTAGAATACAACAGGCTCGTCTAGAATACAACAGGCTCGTCTAGAATACAACAGGCTCATCTAGAATACAACAGGCTCTTCTAGAATACAACAGGTTCATCTAGAATACAACAGGCTCATCTAGAATACAACAGGCTCGTCTAGAATACAACAGGCTCGTCTAGAATACAACAGGCTCGTCTAGAATACAACAGGCTCATCTAGAATACAACAGGCTCGTCTAGAATACAACAGGCTCGAATCTACAGGTTCAAGAATACAACAGGCTCGTCTAGAATACAACAGGCTACAACAGTCTAGAATACAACAGGCTCGTCTAGAATACAACAGGCTCATCTAGAATACAACAGGCTCATCTAGAATACAACAGGCTCTCTAGAATACAACAGGCTCATCTAGAATACAACAGGCTCATCTAGAATACAACGGGTTTATCCAGAATACAACAGGCTCCTCTAGAATACATGTTTATCTAGAATACAACAGGTTCATCTAAAATACATGTTAATCTGGAATACAACACATTCATCTGAATACAACAGGTTTATCTAGAATACAATATGTTTATCCAGAATACAACATGTTTAATCTAGAATACAACAGGCTTATCTGAGAATATTGATTCAACAGGTTTATCTAGAATTCAACAATTGATGTTTCTAGGAATACAACAGGTTTAAAGAATACAACATATTTATGTAATGCATATTTCCAACAACAGGCTCACTTAGAATAACAGTTTGTTTGGCAACAGTACAACAGGCTCCGTATAGAATTAAGAATACAGGTTTATCTAGGATACATCAGGTTTATAAAGGGATACAACAGATTCATCTACTGTTGTTATCTAGAATATGACAGGTTTATCCAGAATACAACCTGTTTATCTAGAATACTACATGTTAGTGATGCACCGATTGATAGAAATATCGGTGTTATGCATCGTTTGGGGACCCCGATTCAATTATTGATAGCTACAGTTGATCATCGATATTATACATGATAATTAAAAGTGGCAAAAAACATTAAAATTCCACTCAATACATGTCAAATCATAAAATGAACAGGTGTCTAGTACAATATGTTTATCCGAATACAACAGTCATCTAGAATACAACAGGTTTTCTAGAATGTAACAGGCTTTATTTAGAACAGACATTGTTCATCAATAATATAATCTAATTGACAAATCCAACAGGCTTATCTAGTCAATACAACAGGCCCATCTACTACAACATGTTTTATCTAGAATACAACAGGCACATCTAGAATACAACAGGCTCGTCTAGAATATGACATGTTCATCTAGAATACAACAGGTTCGTCTAGAATACAACAGGCTTGTCTAGAATACAACAGGCTCGTCTAGAATACAACAGGTTCATCTGGAATGCAACCACTTTATCTAGAATACATGAGGTTCATACAGAATACAACATGTTCATCTACAATACAGCCGGTTTATCCTAACACAAAGTCAATGCCAACTGATTATCTAAACCGTGGACATTGTTACCTATTTTCTTTTCTTTTTTGGCACTTTGTGTCCTTTCTATGCTATAGTTTCAAAATGTTGAAAGTTTCCAGCTCTACATAGCCCTAATCATTTTAAAACTCTAACATGGAAATAAAACACTGCATGTATGTATAGACCTCTTTAAACTACTACCATATAGCTGACCTGTTTGTGGCGAGAAGCACCACAGACTGCCGCGGGTGGTGGAATCGTAGCAGCAGCCCTGCTCCAGACAGACCTTCTTACTGATACCAGGAAATCCACACTCAGTCCGCTCGGCCGGATCCATCCCACATCCATCATCTGTCACATGAAAAATGTACATCAAAACAATTCCCAAATGGAACAATCAAGACACAGAGACTGCATTGAACTATAATTCCGTGGACGCGTTACTTGCTAGGCTGCTTGCCTTGCACAGGAGCGACTGCCTTATAAAGCCCTGCAGATTACAATACAGATACCGATTACTGTGGTAATATCCATCAAATAACATTGCCCTTTTCAAAAAACCTGGATCTTCTAGTGTGCCGGTTGTAGCGTACCTCTGGTGCACACGACCCGCTGGCCGGACCACGTGCCGTCCCGCTGACACGCCCTCACGGCCTCCCGCCCGCCGTGGGACGAGTAGCCAGCCTCGCACCTACACACAGAACACAACTGGGATTGGTGACATTATTTCATTAATTTCTACTACTCTTCTGCAACATTGCACCAAACATAAAACAAACCTCTATACAAAAATTCCAAGTTCAAAACAGTTTTCGAGAACTATAGTCTCATTCAAATCATTGATCATTGAAAAGGAGACTATAGTTCTCCAAAACTGTTTTGAACTTTGAATTCTTGTGTAAAGGTTTATGTTTTATATTTGGTGTAATGTTGCAGAAGAGTAGTAGAAATTAACAGAATAATGAACTGTCTTTACAGTTAAGCTTGTGAAATGTGATGGAACCTATTATTGGTGACTTGTGATCTGCTCATTACAAAGACAATGAAATGTAATTGGTGACTGGTGATTTAGGACAAAATGAAGGTGAATGGATTTAAACCAGTACATGCGGCATCAGGGCTGTCGCTGAGGCAAGGAAGGCAACTGACAATTCCGTTTTAGAGAGGATTGTATTTAGTTCAAACCCTCAATGCAACTTAGCTTTTTACAGTTTTAAAGGTTACTTTTATGAGTGAAAAAGCCTAAGACACTATTAGTGACGTTCCCTGTGTAATTTGGCGGGAAGTTTGGTATGAAATTTTAATTCATGATTTATTCTACTCATATCATAAAACACTACTTATTTTGGTCCAAAAGAGATATAAATTATGTTGCCATTTTCCCCCAACATTTTTTCAATATTTATAGCTGTTATTACGCAAAATGCGTGGCTTGACACTGATGTTTTTGTTTTTTATGCTCCAGACACTTAGTCTAATTTTTACTTGTCCTGAATGCCTAATAGTCATATGCAACAGACATATTTCACATTTTGTTTTCATTTTATCAACATCTGGCATACCAGTTTCAATATGTTCTGTTGAGTTCATGATATTGTCATCAGAAGGATATATGCTGTTTTCTTTGTTACTTCTCATTAATAGCCTTCGTCATGATGTATAATTATGATGTGCTCATTATGATGTATAAAGGATGAATGCAGTGATTGATCTGGAAATTGGCAACAATGAGATTTTGAAACAATGGGTCCGAGGTCCATTACAATGAGTCCTGGCCTACATTATAATAACAAACTAAAGATATTTTATGGGTCCCATGGGATGCACAATTTTTTATTCTTTGGATCTTATTAAAAACATAATTATTCCTGGACTCGGGACACACATCTCGATTAATCAGTGTGAATTTAATTACCAGAACGTAGCTGTGGCATCTGACTGGTTCAGAAGCATCACTGCGTGTGGTGGGGCCGTCAGAGAACCACAATCTTCTAATAACGAAATACCTAAGTTAAAAAGAACACACACACTAATTTAGAATGATGACAATGATCACGGTAATTATTTCATGGTTATTATTTTCCTCTAAAAACGAAATGCGATCCATGTAGAGAGAAACCAATGACGACGACAACAACAAAAACAGACAAACACTAAGTCACATAGAAACTGCATACTTTATTACGATAAATCCGTCTATTACACAGTCTCTCTGAAGTAACATACTCTTCTTCATTTTTGCTGAACAAGTTCTTAGATACAACTACAACTTGAATCAAACACCGAGGATATAGTGATATTCCAATAAATTTAGCTTCCTTGTTTCCATATGGTACCTTACGTTGAGGTTTTCACCATTGGAAAATACTTGCTTAATAATTTCTGAAGTACAAAGAAAATTGTCACTATGTATACAGCATGGTTTTATTTTGAAATAGACTGTTGTTCTATATTTCCCTTGTATACCTGGAACAGAGACAGAGAGAGTGCAAACAGTGATCGATCTATATCATATATCGGTGTTTTTCATATCTATTCATTTTATAAAGGTTACTGAACACTTTAAGTTGTATTCATTACTAAACACATATACATGTAGATATACAATATTCTAGTTTTCCTCATGAAATAAAGAATTTCTAAACACCTGTCGTTAACATTCACTGCAATTCCAGCAATAGTCATGCAGACTTACATGTTGGTTGAAGTCCCGAGAAGTTCCTGCTGGCCTCACAGGTGATGGAGAAGTCGCCGGCTTGGCTCTCCCTGTAGGCGGCTTCACAGCCCAGCTGCAGCACCGTGTTATATGGGTACGCTTCTGCAGCCTCGCCCGCTGCAGAAATCGTCACTGCTTCACCCAAAACTGGTGGTGGACAGAGGATCGCTGCAACAGAGTAGTTCTACAGCAATCATAGCATTGAAAAGTTATTTTGACATTATATTGGAAAAAGGAGATGTGAAACAATCAGCATTGAAAATCTTAATCACAGCCATCAAAAATATTAATTTTCAATAATTCTTATCAGTTTCACTTTCATATACCATTGACAGGTCTTGTTGCAGGTGCATTGTGTATTACGACAACCAGCAGAAACTGTTAGCCTCATTCATTGAGACTGTCTACCGCACAAGTGACAGCACGCACAAACTAGGCCTCTCTGATCGAGATAAAAGCTCCAACACATCATTTAAATCGAGGACATTTTTGTGAGCCCGTGAATGCCTTGTTTACACAATGATGCGTAGTTCAATTGAGTGCATTTAATAATGGCTGTGTCTATTTGTGAGCAAAAACATGAAAAATCAAGAAAAGAAAGTACAAGTTTTACATATTTCTCTGACCAAAGTAAAATCCCATGATAAACCCATGTCCCGGACCTAATGAATTTTCAGGGGTCAAGAATCGTAAAAATATGGGAAAAAAGACGTAAGTTCACATCTCTGGGAAAATTAATAAATACAAAAAACAAAACAAAAATTAATTATTTTATTACTCCATTGAAAAAGGAATGAAAAAAATTTTTACAGCCCAATGCAAAATGAATACTAGTGTATATAAATAAAACAATTTAATTCATCTTCAACATTTTATTGAAAACATCTATAAAAATAATGAAAAATTCAATTTTAACACAATTGAAAAATAAAAAGCTAAAAGAATTAGTTTAATGACCCAAAGAAAAAATTGAATAAATAAATAAAAAAACAATTTGATATTAACAATCTATTGAAAATGAATTAAAAAACTAGTTAATTTTGACACTAATTTATTTCAACACTATGCTTTTTTCAACAAAATTAAAAAATATAAATTCAATAAATAATCATTTGAGCACTGCATTAAAATAGTTTTAACACTCAATAGAAGAATGAATAAATAAAAAACATCTATGTTAATACTCCATTGAAAATAAAAGGAATAAACAACTATCTAATTTTAACTTCTATTGAAAAATATATAAAAACTAATAAATAAAAACAATATAATTAAATAGTCATTTGAAAAATAAATGGATGACAAACTATTCAATGTTAACGCTCTATTGAAAATATATGAATTATACCAATTTAATCTTAATATTCCATTAAAGATAAATGAACTAAATGAAAGAAAAAAAAATTCCATTGAAAAAAAAAATAAAAACTATATTTCAAATCTCTCTTGAAATTACAAAATAAATGAATAAAACTTTATCTCTACCGTACCATTCTTTATGTCTTATCAGAATTTCAGAATATTAAAATTATTATTTTTCCTGCATAAAAAACACTAAAAAGTTTGTTGCATGCTGTTTTCATATTTTGTTGATTGATGTATGCTGTTTTATTGCTCAAAATTTCCGAAATAGAATTTTGTCATTTAAAATACTATATTCTTTCACACACTACAGTGAAAAAGTTTTAAATATTTTGTTGATTCAGTTCGGCAATACTAATAAACATACTTAATTGTAATTCAAATCATTGCTTATTGTAATAAAGATTCTTATGTAATTGAATTTCAGCAAAAACGGTCATGTGTTCTCACGTCAAAAGCCTGACTTACATCCTACAGCCTTAAGCTTAAGTTCTTCTGTCTTACATCAAGAGCCAGTCCTACGTCTCACCTTATATGTCAAAAGCTTGTTTTTGTTCTTAAGTCTCATCCAAGCGCTTCTTACAAGATCAACGGCCTGTCAAGTCCTACACCAAGCGCCCCTTACGTGTGCAGACGAGCGGCGGGCCTCCAGTCACGGCGCCGTCCAGCTGACACTTGACGCTGCGGCTGCCTCCCGCCTCCTCGTAGCCCTCCGCGCAGCCCAGCTCAAGGCGCCGAAACGCTGGGAACACGCCTGCCACAAACGGCTCGGTGCGCCCCCCGGGCCCGGACTGGGACAGCACACACGCGGACCGCTGCCAGGACCAGTAGGGGGTGCCTCGCAGTAACTCACTGCTAGAAGCACGACAACCAACTGATATATTTCACATGAGTGACAAATATATAGGAATACATTTGGAATATGTTTTAAGGCTTAGTGTTTCAAAGATTAAAAACTTTCCAATTCTTAAGGCTTTCCCAATTTTTTATCAAGAAATTCTCATGTGTTATTTTAAATCAAAAACTGTAAAACCGTTTAATAAACTTACTCCCCATGAAATAGTGCATCAGCCCTTATGGGGAAATGAACATTTTAAAATCAAAAGAAAGTAATTTGTATTTGGTTGTTAGTAATATCTTCATCAAATAGTGTTGACCATTTATTACAACTCTTATTATCAATTCTCGTTTTTGAAATAAGAACCTTATAAAAATCTTTACATTTTTCTTTTTGAAATCTATCTTTTCCCTTATCTACATGATTTACACCAGAGTTGTTCAAAAATCTTATTTCTTTGTATGGTTTGAGACAACATTTAACATATAAATAATTCTATAATAACTTTGTTTGATATATTTATAAAAATATCATCTTTAATGGTGCCATCAATATTTAGTACATATTTAATGTATATATACCCGGATTCTATAAAATATTTATCAAACATACATTGATTGTTGACTTTAAAACAAAGAATTACCCCATATTATATTATAATATAACTCATTTTTTGTCTGGGGTTCTTCCATGTTATTTTATCTACATAAACCTATTACTACTTCTTGATAAAACTTTTGAAGCTTTTATTTATTGGCATGTCAGAGCTACTATGGAATGACATTTAGAATACAATTTTGTTAAATATTTAATGATATAATTCTTTGGATAAATGACCATGTATCACTTTTACTAGTCTTGGAAACCAAGCAGCCTTGAAAGCTGAGAAATGTCTTTCTAAATTTATCATACTGAAACCTCCATTAGGAAAGCTGTTGATCATAATTCTTCTTCTTATTTTTATCTTTAACTCCCCCATATAAAACGATAAAACATTCCATTAAGCCTTGCAATAAGATTATCAGACATTGGTAAAAGTGATACAGAATAAATGATTTTTTTGGCAGCTCAAGTGTTTTTAGAGTAATAATTTTTCCCTGTATAGTCAATTTTCTCATTCGCCAACAATCAATTAATTTTTGCATACTTTCTATTTTTTCATCCCAATTCTTTTTGTAACATTTAGTCATATCATTTTGATAATAAATTCCTAAATAGCGGATTGGTCCCTTTGGCCAATTTATTTTTAGTAAATCTGGGTATATTTAATATTGTTAAGAGTACCAATTAACAAACCTTCTGTTTTGTTCAAATTCAATAACAGACCGGAAACATTTCCAAAATTTAGTACTCTAAGGGCATCATTGATGTACAAATCGTCCTTAAGAAACAAGCAAGTGTCATCTGCATATTGTGTAATCTTAATGTTCTGATTTGTGTCTTCATCATCTAGACATATCCCTTCCATATTCTTATTTTGTTTGATATAAAGTAACATACATTCAGTACAAATAAAAACAGTAAACTGATAATGGGCATCCTTTAAAAATGTCTCTTTTGAATGTTTTATTTTATTTGCATTTATTTTATGTAACCAGAAGGTTGGTTATATATAATTTTATCCAATGACAAAAAGTCATTACCAAATCCCTTTGAAACATATATGGATAAAATTTTAATTTTTGAAAGTCTAAAAACAGTAAGGCTTCTGTTTTATAATTAGCATTTACATACTCAATAGTGTCTAAATAATCTTACATTTTGTCCAATATAACGGTTATTTATATATGACTATGCCCGCCTTTTTTGAGGAGTATATTTTTAGAGGCCAAGCATGGCAATAATGGAAATCCGACAATTAAAACATCCTACACACGGCATAAACTGTTGGAAACCGGCCGTTGTTTTTATTCTCATACAATTGTACATACTGTTTATTTATACCCATTATTATTATATGCATTGTGGTAGTGTGATAACAGACTACACCTCTAGACTGAGATTGGAGTGAGTCTAGAGGGCTTGACGATTGTGGTATCTTTGTATAAGAGATGAATCGATAATTGTATGTTTCAGTTGTATGAATAATAAACATACATACAAGATCGAGTAGTAATGTTACAACAGTGGTGCAAGAATTTGGATATTAATTGAACCTTTAGTTGAAGCGCAAACACAATGGAAATCACTAAAATTTGGATTATTGTGTGGTTATTTTTGTTAATTTCGGTAAGCAAACTAAACACATTTTTGACCTGGACCGGATTATGACTTATGAAAATTTTAATGAAACAGATTGCTTTGTGAATAATGTAATTGGTATTCATAAAATTATTGTTAATCTTCAAAGTACACATGTAAACAATATAAAATGTACCAGGATTGGTTTATTGCAATCATACTATTATGCGATTAAACAGAAATTTGCCCACAAATTCTATAACTATTATGTAGATAATAAGTCACTTTAATCAATAATTATTCCCGCCGATAAGTAAACAACATAATCCCTGGTATATGGAGGCAGCCTCCCTCTGAATAGAACTCACGGGGCACTTGGCTATGCTAACCATTACAAATTATGCACGCACGCGGTCAGATGTTCAGATTAAATTTGTCTTATAGCACATAAATTCCTACCAACTCCCATCAATAAGTGTAATGATTATAGACGCAACCCCTCTCTGGGACCAAAGTCCCACGGAGTATATGGCTCTGCTATCTATATCATAATACTGCACGACACACGGCGGGAGTCCTACTTTTCACAAATGTATCAAATCTTGCTGTCATCAATACACCAGGATTATGGTTTGAAAATATGTCAACATTCATTGAAGAGGCTATCAAGTTTATAGCTTCTCATTGTATTCAAGTGAGTAATTTATGTAAAAATCGCTCATGTACTAATCATCAATTACATGTACAACATCCTAGTCTTTGCAAATCTAAACCATGTTTACTAGACACTCTTTTTTCTTCAAATTGTCTCCTTTACGTTATTCATTATGTCACAAAGCACTTTGTTTAGTCAACATGTACAAATGTAAATATTTTATGTATTATTGACTTGAAATTTATACCATTAAACAAAATTTTACCGTGATAATCCAAATTTTGAACGTACTTATACTCATTACTAGCTTAACACTTACAAAACGATTCACTAATCAAAGCTAAGCTGATCACAATTACCATGTCAACGTTAATTTCATATTCAGAATGTGGTTGTGGTACTTATGATACGTAAGACTATGTAACATTTCATCGATATACACGCAGATGCTTTGAGCAGATTAATATTGTGAAGCTAAAATTGCCTACACTGCAATGTTTAGTACGAAACTGAATTCAATTTAACCTTCATTTAAAATACTATATTCTTTCACACACTACAGTGAAAAAGTTTTAAATATTTTGTTGATTCAGTTCGGCAATACTAATAAACATACTTTAATTGTAATTCAAATCATTGCTATTGTAATAAAGATTTTTATGTAATTGAATTTCAGCAAAACGGTCATATGTTCTCACGTCAAAAGCCTGACTTACATCTACAGCCTAGCTTAAGTTCTTCTGTCTTACATCAAGACCAGTCCCACGCCTCACCTTATACATCAAAAGCTTGTTTTTTGTTCTTAAGTCTCATCCAAGTTCTTACAAGATCAACGGCCTGTCAAGTCCTACACCAAGTGCCCCTTCGTGTGTGGTAGACGAGCTGGCGCGCCTCCGTCACGGGTGCCGTCCAGCTGACACTTGATGCTGCGGCTGCCTCACTCCGCCTCCTCGTAGCCCCTCCGCGCAGCCCAGCTCAAGGCGCCGAAACGCTGGGAACACGCCTGCCACAAACGGCTCGGCGTGCCCAGCCGGGCCCGTCGTCTGGGACAGCACGCGCAGACCGCTGCCGGGCCCAGTAGGGGGCGCCTCGCAGTAACTCACTGCTAGAAGCACGACAACCAACTGATATATTTCACATGAGTGACAAATATATAGGAATACATTTGGAATATGTTTTAAGGCTTAGTGTTTCAAAGATTAAAAACTTTCCAATTCTTAAGGCTTTCCCAATTTTTTATCAAGAAATTCTCATGTGTTATTTTTAATCAAAAAGTTTAAAACCGTTTAATAGACTTACTCCCCATAAAATATTCCATCGGCCTTTATGGGGAAATGAACATTTTAAGATCAAAGAAAGCAATTTGTACTTTAAAAATTGGGTGATAGAAAATGTTATGTTTGTAAAAGATCTTGTTACTATAGATGGCAGATTCTTTGATGAAAATGAAATTTATAAAACAATAGAAAATAAATCAAACATAATTCAGGAAATGAATGTAATTAAGATATATGTATTGAAAAGATTTAACCATATTGATCCTAAAGTTTCAATCATGTAAAATATCAAAGAATCCTATTTCAGTTCATCAGGTAACACACATTTTGATCTAAGAGACAAAAAAAGTAAATTTTTCTACAAACTATTAGTTGGAAAAAATTATGTAAGGGCTAATATGGAGTCTATATATGCGAGGGAAATTCATTTCCAAAACAGTAAGCAAGACTGGAAATCAATATACCTGCAAAAGTTATGTTTTAAAGGATTTAATGAAGTTAAACGGCCATTAGCTAGTGAAATCGTGTACCAGAAGGGAATCCAGGCTCATGACTAATTAAAAAGTTCAAAAGTTAATACTAATTTCAGTAGGACCCCTGTGGCTATAACTTTCAAACGGCTCGACAAAATATCTTGAAACTTCGTAGAATTACCCCACTGATACAATGGTCTGGCGTCCTTTAATCTAGTAATTTAATAATTACGGGATCTTTTATAAATAACGTCTTAAATAAGTCATGCAAATACAACAGGACATCACAAGCTCCGCCCCTTTGTTTATTCACGCGGAGTAAAAGCATGTGCCGAAGATGTGCATCATAAATGGGCATTTTAATACATTTTTGTGGATATTTATGTATTTTACAATACATACATACAATGAAGATTACACTTAAGATACACTCCTGCTGCGTTCAAAGTGAAATAATGTATAATCCTGTTACTACTAGTGAATTTGGACTGCCCACGTGCAAGACTCGTCAGTGTGTAAACAAGGCAGAGAGCACCTGTTATTCTTAGAAATGTAAAGATTTAGCAACAAGGCAGTGAGTTGTTGAAAATATATGTTGTCCAATTCTTAGAAATTTACTAGGAATATTGGACGTTTTTCACACACAACATAGATCATCATGTCAGAGATGTTTTGTCTACCCTCGCTGGAGGTTTTACGAAATATAAGCAATGAGTTCAGTTCAAAATGTCATTTTTGACCTCGCCATCTGTCAAACTTAAGTGGTTGCAACAGTCCAGAATTGTGAAGACGTTTTTGTAGAAAAATGATGAAAGTTCAGCAAACTTTAACATGAGATTTGTAGATTTATGGCATGAAATGGGCATTCGACAGAAATGTAATTTGTCTACCCAAGATCGTGGGATGTTTTATGAAATATCAAAATGGTCCTCATTCAAAATGAAATTTTTTTGTGGATATTTACCATCTGTCAAACTAATGTGGTTGCATTGCAACAGTCATCAGAATTGTACGTTGGATTGAGAAAATCAAAACACAAAGTTATTTAATATTCATTTTTTTTAAAGTAGAAAAAAAAGCATTCGAATATGAAAGTTATGTTGAACTTTTAACATGAAATTTGTATAATATAGAAATATCTCTCTTTGAATGAATGAAATACACTTCATTAAAATGTCATTTTTTGATTCAAACTTTCGCCATCTCAAACTGGCAAGGGTTTAACAGTAACACCAATTATTTATACTAAATGAAGACCAGGCTAGCACTAAGAATAAGTTGTGAAAGGATTAGTAGAAGTTGTGATACGAATGATTTTAAAAATGTCCCTCGATTTTTGTTAAAACAACACAGGTCACGGGTAATGTAATATTTTTAAAGAAAATTCAAAATGCAAATTTAATGGGAAAAGATTAGAAATTGAAAATATAATGTTTATCATTAAAAGAATTGTATAAACTTATTATATAACCTTGGTAAAGTTAAATACAAATTTATTATTTATCTATATGAATAGATTATTATGTCATTTTGAGGAAGTTTAGTGGTAATGACTCTGTCATATTGTGGAAAAAATATTTTGTCATTTTGTGGAAGTTATTAATATTTATACTGTACTTGTATTTATATTTGTATATATATTATTATTATTTAATTACGAAAGTTACAAGACATTGAACGTATGTATACATTATCATGTAAATAAATCTGTATATTAAAAAAAAGACAACCAACTGGAGAATTGTTTATGTACAGAGGAGCCAGCCCAGTCTACTGTGTCATTTATCAATACAAAGCCACAACCAAAATCCGCACAGTTACTGGTGCCTGCAGCCAATCAGAGAAGCTCATTTGCAATACATGTACCTTAAATCGATCTCATATCATCCATTTAAAGATATCATATCATATCATCACGGAGCAGTGTGCAACCTGTTAGAGGTAGGTTCACTCAACACCCACCACCAGACCCGACCAAGAATCAATCTCAAGACCTTCTGGTCACGGGTCAAACTCTCTATCCACTTGGCCACCGAAGCACTAAAAGGTGATCAACTGTAGATTTGTTCATGTAAAGTGTATGTGGCCGTATGTGGCAGTTTTCGGAAAAGTGAAAATTTCAAAGTGACGACATTAGACCGTTGTCCTTAAAAAGGGTTCACTGAATATGATGGGCAAAGATAAAAAGTGACCACATAAGGTAAATGTCCTTAAATGGGAGCTGTCCGCGCGAACAGGTTCCACTACATATCCTAGATACATCACAATAAAAGATTATAAAATATACCTTGACTAAATTGAAAGGGGTTATGAGTCACAATGAAGTTATCTGCTTTGAGCAAATCACAGCCCAGCCCCCACTAAACTTTATTCCAGCACGGATCACTTCACTATTCAGTGCAGTCTTGCAGAGATCCACAATTTGACCACAAACAGTCTGATGATATCTGCATTGTCTGTTGTGTCGCTGTTTATCTGTTGTGTCGCTGGTTGTATGCAGTCATAACCACAGGAAAAGTATCATCATAGGACAATAAAACCTACCACATTTGTGCGATGTGGTGACAGTGATGAAGACATCAGTCCATTCTGAACGATCCGGCTTCATCTGGAACCAGGAGGGTGCTGGCGCGTACGGAACCAGGGGCACAGCATCCAACAGCACCGCCAGCATGCCCTCACCAAAACACACAAGGCGACAAACGCATGATTTTTAAGTTGGTAAACATTTTTTATGTCTACTTTTTCATTTTGTAAAAAACAACAAAAAACAACAACATAGTTTAAAAAAATGTAATAACATGAAATGAAAAATAAAAGTGTATATAATGATTTTTTTCAAGTATTGAAGAAAAGTTGGTAACTGTTTTGGGCTGTCATGAAATTTTAGATGATTTTAAAGTTGGTAAACATGGTTTCAATATTTTTCATTTATCTACCATTTTTATCTAAAAAATAACAAATAGATAAGAAAAATAGAAATAAAGATAAATAATAAATTAAGAAATAATAGAAATTTAAAATAAAAATATAAGTATATTTATATACACATTCTTTCAAATAAGAAAAAAAGGTTGGTAGACTCTATTTTGGGTTGTCGTGAAACTGTAAGGGACCATTCAGTATTTAAGACAGGGTGGGGTAGGAAGGTTTTTCAAAAATGCTGTGATAAAACTAATAACCCCCCCCCCCAAATCTCTGTGAAAAAATTGATAGAACCCCCTCAATTTTATGTGATAAAAATTAATGGAACAGTTAACACAATCATTGTCAGTTAACCCTTATCCAATCTGATGGATATCCATAATACAAAAACAGTTAATTTTAGTACAGAATCTATAAAATACAGGTAAATTTTCTGCGAAAAATTGATGGCCCCACCCCCCTCAAAAGTGTGTGACATTGGTTTCTTTTTTATCTAGTTTGAAAAGAATACTATTTTATTTTATTCAAAAAATTAAATGGTACATGTTCTCACCAAAACATACAATTTGCTAGATTAATGATTTTTAAGTTGGTAAACACCCTTTTAATATTTCATTTATGTACCTATTTTTGTCAAAAAATTAATAAATAAGAAAAATAGAAATAAAATGATAAACAAGTCACCAAACACATGATTTTCTAGCTGGTAAACATTTTTTTATCTTACCTTTCTACTTTTTATTATATTTTCTTTTTTTATTAAAAAAATAAATAACAAAAAATAAAAACAAAAAGCTTACAACATAAAATTAAGATATGTAAAACATAAAATGAAAAATATGAGTATATGTATAACGATTTCTTTTGTCAAACAATAAAACAAGCTGATAAACTCTATTTTGGGTTGTTGTGAAATTGTAATGACACATGACTTGCGTTCACCATATAAACACACAAGTCACTAAACCATGATTTTTAAGTTGGTAACCACTTTTTTCCTTCTTTATTAATCTAATATTTATTAAAAAATTTTTTTTTGTATTCAAAAGAGTAAATAAAAGAAAAGAGATAAAAATTCATATATATCAAAATTGAAAAAAAGCTATACAATAATATATATCATATTTTTTGAATGATAACAAACGTTTGTGAACACTATTTTACGTTTTCATTGTGAGATTGCAAATGAAATAATGATTATGCTGAATAACAACAAATTTTAAAATTGCATCATTAATTATATTTTATCAAAAAGTGGCTAAAAGGTTATGTGTTACTTTTAGGGTAACTCAACATTATACAAATACACAATGTAGTCTTTGATCAAATCTATGGTTGTAATCTATAGTTTTGATGAAATCTAGATTTAGAATTAAGAATCAATTTATATAATCTTTTTTTATTTAAATTATAAATCTATATTTCATTAAATGTGCAGAAGTACAGCCATTTACAAAACAAAAAGAAGACAGAATCACTAAAAATTATCTTTACCAATAAAAAAGTAAGAAAGACCAAAAGCTCTGCTCACCAAACAAGCTGTAAGGATCTTGATCACAGTAGCTGTTGTTTTGTACATATTTCCCAAAGAAAGCCTCGACAGACAAAGCAAACAGCAGGAAGTATCCGTCATTTGTTTGAGAGCGATATCTGTAGGAAGAAAGTATTTTTATTTGCTTCTGTACAGTAGCATCTCATTATAGTTTATCTCAAAGTTTCCGCTATCTCGAAGTTAGTTTATTTTCTCTTCAATTACAAATTATGAAGATTCATCAGTTGATTATATTGTATATTGGCATTAATGCTTAAACCGCTGAGCCTGTGATATGCCACAAGAAGAAATCCTGACAAAATAGTCCATGTTACACATCAAACACGATTTTGTATTTATCATTATTATTTTAAGATTAAGATCAAGATTAAGATAAATTTATTTCAGATGTATAACATACATCCATATGAAACATAATTGTATACAAACATATGAACGTAGACGGTATATCAAATACTGCTAAGAATACTGTTGATTAAATACAAACAACTTTCTAGTCGAACTATTACAACATTCAGAGGCAAAATTCAGTAAAATTGTAGATAAAAAAATTTAAAATTTTCCTTGAATAGCTAATATACTGCAGTTTTCAAGTCTTGTTTTATTATTTTTTTATTCAGTCCGCTTTTTTCAAAAAATGATTTGGGACTTGGTCAAATTATATTCAACGTTATTTGCTCAAAATGTTTTTTTCTAAAAAACTTAATCGTCCTTTTATGTTCAACAAGTATCTAAAAATATTAAGAAAAAATGCAACTCTACAATCATTAAGTTTTTTTTAAAACTGAATATTTTTTTTCGTAAAATTAGTCCATAATTAAGAACGTTATACAAATTTTTTCAAAACATTGATTTTTAAACAAATGTAAAAATATTGAACTTCTTTAAGAACATTTCATAAATTTAAGGAATTATAGTGTTTCCAAAACGATAAACATATAGTGATTTCTTTTGCCTGTTAATAAATTTACAAATTATAGTTTTCCAATCATTAAAACAATTGTTTATTACAAAAACAATTGTTTACAATATAATATTTTTTTTTTATCCATTAGAGTGCCATCTTATCAATTTCAACAACAGGTAACTTTGATGATTTACACGATTTATGTTGTATGTACATACAGTAGGTTTTATTAGGATTAAATTTAATTTCATTGTTTTTCGCAATTTTCACACGTGGTTAGCAATTTCTGTAGGCCTTTTGCAGGACTTAAAATAACTGCATCATCTGCATAAAATAAACGATTAAAGCTTACATTGTTCATTTGACATCCTACTTGCAGTTTGTTAAGATTAGAACTTAGATCATCTAAGAATATATTAAAAAGTTTAGGTGATAAAACACTACTCTGATGCACAACGTTGATGGATTTAAAATATGTAGATTGAAAACTCTCATTTTACTATAAACTGTTGAGATGTATACCACACTAATAATATACGGACAATGATTTTAGGGAGATCTTTTGACAACAACTTCTTAAAGAGGTGATAGTGGTTGATTCTATCAAAAGCTTTTGATGCATCTAGGAAACATATATATATACAGTGCTTGACAAACGTCTATAGTAATTTACAATTTCCTTCAAAAAAAATATGCAAGAATCAGAGGAAGTCTTTTCTTTGTAACCAAACAAATACAAAAACACGAATACATTTTCTAAACAAATACAGAACTATATGAACAAAAATTTGAAAATGTAGTCCTGCAGAGTACAAGCATGATAACCACATCTTTACCAATTCGGGATTCTTCAGAACACATATATCTATAACATTTGATAGATGATACCTTGCTGTGGCAAGATGGGTTACGACAGTATCACCCCTTTTCTAACAGGGAGGACAACCCTCTCCAGTTTATAGGACACTTCTGCATCATGATAACATGCCCACAATGATATGATCCTCGTACCTTGGTATTGCTGCTGGGTTCTGCACTGGGTGTTTGTCGAGGTAACAAATAGGGAGCTTGTCATCGTGCAGAAAAACCCCGTTCAGCGCGGGCCAGTTGTCACATCCATGCAGCTCCACACAGGCTGTATGCAAACACACCGCCATTATCTACACGGCATATGTTCAGTTTTCATCTATAGGGATTGTAATAAAGGGCGGGTCCGTAATAGGTTCAGATCCCCCCCCCCCAGAGGACCTTTGTCTATGTTGTACATATATGACATCTACAGCTAATTAAAAATGCACATTGAAATTCGTGCATGCGCATGGCTAAAGTAAACGGGCCGAATGCATTCAGACATTTTAAATACTATCCGTTTTTTGCCAATAACTCATTTGATTTCAAAGCTATACATGAATTGAGTTGTTTCCCAGTGAGACTAAAAACACAACTGACACGATTTTCTTACTTCCACTGAGAAGATTATGGAGCAATAACACCCCCCCCCCAAAAAAAAAAAAAGAAAAATAAATAACTAAAAATGAAAATTAGAATGCATCTTAATTTTATAGCCACAATATCTCACTGTATTGAATTATCAAGTTATAACCACACAACATCGACTCACACCAGCAGTAGTACGGGTCCCCCGTGAGGCGGCCGTCGCTGCCGCAGGTCCGGACGTCATCGCCGTCCGCGTGGAAGAAAGGCGACTCGCAGGAGAACGTCACCTCTTCACCCTCGGGGACGGAGGCTGAGCCCGCGGAGGACGTGACGTGCGGGTGCAGGAGCAGCTCGCAGTCACACCGCGCTGGATAAGGCAGCAATTGGCTCAACACCGAGTAACAGACCCGTTTGGGAATCAAACTGAGTAGCATTTTGAACATTGTTCTATTTTTTCTTGACCCCCCTCCCCCCAAAAGTGAAAACATCAGAAACATCATGTGACATAATAAAAGAATATCTACATTGTATTTATTCAACCTTTACTTATATATGCCATGTTACTACAGTTTTGGGAGTCTTGTGGAAGTGTTCTTATCGATCTTATTGAAAGTCCCTTTCTGTGAAGTGACTTCTGTTTCCTACTTCCTCACCTGTATATGTAAAATATGTTGTTAACGAAATAAAACATCTCAACGTCCAGCCATCCTGTGTTGAATAAATTAATATGGTGTCAAAAGAAAAGCAACTCCTTTCGTGCACGAATTGAATGCATTTTGGAAGAAGAAATCATCGCTGTAGACTCAGATTGCCATCCTCAACATCATTCTAGATCTATCTGCGGGATTGCGCATTATCACGTGGGCTGGCCGGTCAGTACCAAATATTTTTGAGCAGCATATACTTTCCGAAGTTAAGCATCCACCCACATAAATATGGCTCAAGCATTCACTAGGGAACCACCTCCATTCAGTCTTAAGCCAGAAGATTGGAGAGATTGGAAAAATGATTTTTTTAAGATATCGAGAAAGATCTAAATTAGACAAAGATGAAGGCTCAGTACAGAGAGATGCTCTTATTTATTACTTGGACACATTTATTACATGAGAATTACTTCATCCTGCAAGTTAACATAATCAATGAATCTACAGTGACCACACCCGAGTTCAAGGCCCCAACGAAACCATAGAAAACTTTGCTAGAGGTTTACAAGAGTTAGTGAAAACGTGCAACTATGAAGACCCACAGGATAAATTATGGTCCGAGACTGCTTTGTTGCCGGATTTCATGATCTCAAATTGCAAGAGACTCCAGTTCAAGAACGACCTGACCCTCCAGATTTTTCTGGACATTGCTCGCCGCTATGAACTAGTAAAGACCCAGGTTGAGAAGCAACACGGAAAGGCCAATGAAGTTGATGAAGTCAGATCAGGTTATCAGGGCATAAGAGCCCGTGGTCGAGGAAACCGAGGGGGAGGAGGCTATGGACGATGCCAGCATTGTGTTCGTGGAAGAGAAAGTCATCGGAGTTCGGAGAACCATTCTGGAAGTTCTGAAAACTGTGGCCATTCACATCATGGTGCTCCATGCCCCACTAAAGGCAAGTATTGTAATTATTGCCATGCCCGTGGACATTTTAATATGGCTTGCCGCAAGAAAGCTGCCAGCGACAGCCGTAGTGCCCGAGCCAATGAAGTTAAACAAGAAGATCCAGCTGAAAGTCTCTTTATGGGTGAAGTTGAAAGTTTCTGTATGGGTGAAGTGAAAAATATAACTGACTCCCGCGAAAGGTGATCAAGTTTAAAATCGATACAGGAACAGATGTCAGCATCATCCCAAGATCAGTGTATCAGTCACTACTGAAAGCTCCAATGCTACAACCTTCACAGACTAAGCTCATGTCGCCAGGAGGCAGGCTGATCAGCAATGGAGAATTACTGCTACAACGACCTACAAATATACTACATATTGTTTCCGAGCCATTGTTGTCGATCAGTCTACCAGCTGCTTGCTCAGTAGAGATGCCGCCAGCAAGATGGGACTGGTAAAAAGACATGAAGAAATTAGTGCAGATCTGTTTGGTGCAAGTGGGCTGATGAAGACAGCTCCTGTGAAAATTCAACTAAGAGAAGATGCTGTACCTCACTGTGCTACTTCTTGCCGTCAAATTCCATTCCACATTATGGGTAAAGTTAAAGCTGAGCTCGATAAGATGGAGAAAGCAGGCATCATCAGAAAGATCACCACTCCTACTGAATGGTGCAGTTGCATTGTACCAGTGATAAAGAATAATGGTGACGCGCGAATCTGTATTGATTTAAAGAACTGAATGCAGCGGTGAAAAGACCACACTACATGTTGCCGAATCTTTAAGACATTGCACCACAACTAAAGGGCTCACGGAAATTTCCAACCCTTGATACCTCTAGGGGATTCCTACAAGTACCGTTCATAACTCCCTTTGGTCGCTACTGCTGTAACAGGATGTCATTTGGTATAACACAGAATGGCCCCATCAAGTAGATGACGCATTACAGCCCTGACATTCCGGACCAAAAGCAGATTTATCAGCCACCGATGGAGTGGTAGTCTTCAAAGACCATATTGTGATACCTGCTGCTCTTTGGCCAGAAATGCTAAACAGAATTCATGAGAGTCACCAAGGTGTCACCAAGTAACACGTCTCTAGAGAACGCTATAACCTGCATGTGGTAGCCTGGCATATCGAAGCAAATCAAGAATATGATAAATCAGTGTTTTACATGTCAACAAGACCGTCCAAGTCAACGTAACGAACCTCTTAAGTCTACACCACTGCCAAATCGTGCATGGGAGCAAGTAGACGCGGATTTATTTGAGATGAAAGGCAAGCATTATCTAGTGGTCATTGATGAATACAAGATGGATGGAGATCAAAATGTTGTCCAGCACCAACACATCCCCAGTCATCAACCGTTTCAAAGAAATTTTAGCCACACATGGTTTCATGAACCTGCTAAAGTCTGATGATGGAAGGTTTAAAAAGGTTTCCAGCAAGTTACGTCTAGTCCCCACTTCCATCAAGTCAATGGCCTTGCTGAGAGAGCTGTCCGTACTGCTAAGAAAATTCTCAGCCAGAGCAACCCTCATCTGGCTCTGCTAGAGTACAGGTCTACGCCTCACTCCTCTACAGGTGTCAGTCCAGCTCAGTCTCTCATGGGACGACGTCTCCAGACTCGTCTACCAACGCTGTCACGGAATTTGTCAAGATATGCCAGCCAGAAGCGACACTCTGATCAGAGCATCTGACAAGCATGCTAGGAGCTTAGGCAAGGAGCAATATGACCGCCGTTTTGGTGTAAGGGGTGGGGGGGGGGGGGGATTGCCCCTAATCCACCCTAGAACAGCTGTTTAGCTATGGCAATTGCTCGCACCCTTGCCCAACATATTTGCCTCATCTGTTTTGCAACGGCCTGTGCTGCCTGTCGTCACTTACGTTTTCCGGTAATGGGAACAGATCGTTGTGTAGTAGTACAATTCGTGGAACGTGTTTTGTGTTCGTTCTTTTTTTCGTTCGTCGTTCGTTCGCCCATTTGTTTGTTTGTTTGTTTGTTTGTTTGTTTTGTTGATACTCTGCAGCCATAAACTTGCTGGTGATCAAAGCAGAGGGAGGCCACGTGGTGTTGGTTCATGGACCTCCAGAGGCAGGTTAATTAAAGAGACATGCACAGGTGAATTTCATGTCATTTCAACCTTTTATGCCACATAAATAGGACTTCCTGAGCCATTTGAATACATACATTTTTATCTATATGCAGAGTTCCATTTCTTCATAATCAATTAATTATCTAATTTGCTCTCATGAAATGTACCCAAACAATCAGTGTTTGTAAACAATACTGACACTGACACATTAACAGCCTTAATAAATATTTATGAGCAGCTAATTTTGGCTGTAGGCGCAAAAATGATAGAGGCTGCAAGTTCATGCAGTGCTCTCTTTTTTGCAGAGGAGATATGAAAGTGACAATCAATATGGCAGTGCACTTTTTTTATGGGTATTGCTATTTTATCAAAACGCATAATCATAAGTTATTTATTGGAACAACATGTCAAATGTATAAAGACAATAACCTTCTTATTAATTCAATCTATCTTTGGAGGCATTTGCAGTGCATGTCCCTTTTTTTATAACCAACTGAACCTCGGGGGCTGGAGGGATCACACTAACTAGCTATTGTTTCCAAACTAGGCAAGTTCTTTTACGTGCAGAGGGGTGACTGTCCTCTACACGGGACACGCCTTTTAACGAGGCTTCCTAACCTCACGCTTGGTGTCACCACCGTCTAGTATGATACTCGACTGAGGAGATCGGCAACTCAGTAGCAGACGCACGACGTCACGGATTTAGCGACACTCAGTCTGCCATGGCCGGGCCGCGAACTCATCACGCAGGCAAATCACGTTTTGAGGTTGTACGCTCGAACCACTGTGCCAACGAGGACCGCTGTCCATTCATGATTTAGACTGGACTCAAGCCCCGATAATATGTTGTAGTATAAAGCTTACCATGCACGGCGCAAAGGAACAAGCAAACCATGTGAATGTAACCGCGTATGTGTCCTCCCATAGTTGCAATCAACGGCAATTTTAAAAAATATTCTATTCCAACAGAAAATATAACACTACGTCTACTGTCATCTTGACATTTCATTTGCACTCATGATGTTTATTTCCATTTCATTGAAAATTTCTGACACTTGTTAAATGACGTACTACGTCCCAACGTGCACTTATGTATGACTAGATCTAGGACAGGAAGTACTAGTCCAAGGTACTATTAGTCCAAGAGCCAAGGGGTAAAAAGGTTGTACCATTTCCTGAGACCAAAATTCATACATCATACCTACATGACCGACAGCTTTCACTATCTGTTGTTCATAATAGTGCAGTGCCCTCGTTCTCTATCGTTTTTTTTTTAAATATCTAGAGCATTTTCAGCATATACCAAAACTACGCCAATGCAGCCAAGAAAGAATAATCGACATGTATGCCAAGTCGGTCTGTCTGCACGTTGAAGCATCTGAAGCCCCGACTCTCTAACTTCCCCAGTTAGATCCAACTGGCACCTGTTAGCGCAATAAAATGACATAAACATAACAGGTGCTGTTGCTATAGCGACAATATCTGCTATAGTAGCAACAAATGAAACAATTAAGTCCAGTCCAGTACAATGGTACACACAAAAAAACCTTCCATTCTTCCAACATTTATCATGGTTTATTGGATCTAGTTTTCTGATCTGTGAGGTCTTGGAAAGCAGATGGACAGAACAAAGATCCATAATCCAGTTGATCAAAACAAGGACATAATCCCGGAGCAAAACACTGGTTAAATCCTTTCAAAGTCTATCATTTTTAACTGAAAGTTGTGACTATCACACTATGTATTAACAAATCAAGATCCGGGACAAATGTGGCCGGGACTATATAGTTGATCAAAACAAGTGTGGGGGACGGGCGTGGTCCAACGTGGCCGTGGTGTATGTGGTGTGTGGGGGGGGTGTCACTGTATGTACCCATTATTCAGTGTAAATGGTATTCCTTCATAAAAGAAGTCGCAAATATCGTTTGCAAAGCATACAGTTGTTTATTTTGATTTTCATAAGTACATTTGTAAACTTAAATGATGCACTAATGCAATCTAAGCTAATATATATAAAATTTTAAAGTAATCTGATGATTGTATATAATAAGTTACAGTTTTTTGACAGCAATTCGTCAACTATATGTTTTGATATGTTGTTTGTTTCACGGGCACGGTTAAACATTTTAAACTTAAATAAAACAATATTAATACAAAACACAGACATATGTTATCTACTGTCTGTGTATACACTAACATCAATATGGGCCTCAATGCTCTAAAATCCTTCATAACAACATACCCCCAAAAGGGGTTATGATACATTTAGATACAATGAAGACCCAAGTGTCTATAAAACACAAACGTTAAGAATACATTGGATAGATGATAAATTCACAAGATCAGCATATTGAAACAATCTTGCACATAATTTGTCATGATACGTGTATATTGTAACATGTAAACATATTTTTACATATTTAACGACTTTTGTCTATAAACTCATTCCTTATCCGTAAAAAAAAAAACAATAAATTATATCACAAACATAATCTAGTTAAATTCTTTCAAGTAGAGAATCAATTACCCTCAGTTCTACAATGTTCTTTTTTCGTCTTCCTGTTTTAACATCATTGCTATCGTATAAACTAGATGTTTGGTGAGTTCGGTGAGTTCTTTTGACACTTATAGATTAATCAGCTTTATGTCTGTCCATTACTTATTAGTTATTTAAGGGGAGCTGTTTGAACATTTCTCTATTTTACAGTCACAAATGAACAAAAAAGCTATTCACACTCTCTGTGTGTTAAAACAACACTATGATGAAACAGGTTCCATGCCATCGTCTCTCGTCCTAACTGTGTACACCATCCAGTTTCTGTCCACGCTTCCTTCACGTCCTCCTCAATGCAGGCCACACCGCCCCGCCCCCAACATCAGCTGCCAGTTGTCGGTGCCGGCGGCCAGCTCCATGGGCATGAGGCCGTTATTCCACCCTAAAGTCCAAGTGGATTATGGCATAATTATGAAGTGGTACAAATAAAGGTTCTATAGCTCCATGGTCAAAAACTTTGAATTCTTCTATATCATTAGAAGATGGTTGTACTCGTGCTGCTAATAGTTTAGTTTTCAATTTAATTTGTTGAACCATATTTTCACTGGTTCAGAGACACAATGCATTGATATCTAAAAGATATACTATGTTAGTGTTGGGTTTAAATACCTGATGTGTCAAAGCCTAAATCACGGGGGATTAGTGTAGTCGTTGATGATGACATATAAGACCGGTCTGTATGTTGACGGATGAAGGATCGATTCCACGATTTCAAATTACCTTTTGGATGAACCATGACTTTCGTTTTCAAAATGGACTACAGTGATGAGTGTAGTTAATAATAATAATCAAACTCTTCATTATTTCAAGCCAGCTATCAATAAATTGGTGGTCAATTTCGTTCATTACGATCATCATAAAAATCAGAATGCGTTATGATCACTGGTGAACAATCATTACGATCATCGCTGGTTTGCATGAAATGAATAATTTCGGCTTTTAATCCGCTAAAACTGTACTGTAACATAGAATATCCTTTCAATATATTGTTTTCTTGTGTATAATAGGTAAATTAACCTACAATTGCCAAATAAAAACTATGAATAAAGCAATAAAGCAATATATAATCATCTGTAAAACATTCACAACGGCACCAGTATGATCCAAATGCCCTGTGCGACCATAGCGTCGGCACAGTCATTCAGGGTTACTTAGAAAACTATGAATATCTATACCACCTTTCACATTTTCATGACGGGTTTCTTGAACAAACTTTCATTCAAAGACATTCAACACTTTCAGTGATAACCAATTGATGCTCCAGGTTTTTGAAACGGGGTGGGGGGTGCACTTAAGGGATTTCATAATTTTGTACGTGGGATCGATGGCGGACGTGTAAAAAACACTATGAAAATGAAGTATTTTGGTGTAAATCTGCCTATGATAACTCCCATGAATATAAGTATGACAGACGTTTTTAGAAACGTCTTTGTCCGTAGGGCGTTTCCAAACGTCTTTCCCCGCGATAGCGTGGGACCCTGTAGATTGTGGTTTTGGGCACGACGTACAGAAACTTGGCTTGAAGCACACCTTCTAAACGTTCTCCACACGTTTTCAGGCGTCTGGTCCATTTCCATCTTTCAGAGACGTTTGGAAGACGTATCATGGGCGTCAGTGTATAAAAGCACAAAATCAGCTAAATATTGACAACGTTTGTAAGACGTTTTGCAGGCGTCTGGAAATGATCGGCTTTAGTGGTTTTGAAGACGTGTCATGGACGTCAGTGCATATATAGGATGGGGTTTGTATGGGGGAAGATGCTGGGTCTGTAGTTGGATGGGTCAAAACGTTTGTAAAGACGTTTGCAGACGTCTGGAAATGTTCATCTAGTTATAGACGTTTGGAAAACGTTTGGAAGACGTGTGAAAGAAGTTCAACCAGATTACCGGATGTAAAAAGCGCGATCTTTTCTGCGATCGCTTTGTTACTTACTTACGTTATTACATTATAAAATCAAAAGAATTTCTAGGTCTAGGTCTAGGTCTGGGTGATAACTGGCAGGAAGTTTCCTTATCACGCCAGTGGAGTGTGTGGCTGCTAGTCCAACAGCTCCTCAGTAAGCCGGCTCTTAAAACTGATCGATAGAGCTGGCCTCTGCGATGGACGCAGGTAGCTGGTTCCACTGAAGAACTGTTCTGTACACAAAGGAGTTTTTCAACTCCTCAGTCCTGGCTCTCTTCACCCTCAACTTCCGATTGTGCCTGGCCCTTGTCCTTTGATCACTACGATCCAGATGTAGTTGTTGATGCAGATGTAGTTGTTGATGGTGGACGTCCGGATTACGTCTTGGTATGGAAAACGGGCGACAGACGTTTTAGAAACGTCTTTGTCCGTGGAAGACGTTTTCCAAACGTCTTTCCCACGTTAGCATAGGACCCTGTGGGTGTGGTTTTTTTAGCGACGTACAGAAAACTTGGCAAGAGCACACCTTCTAAACGCTCTCCACACGTTTTTTCAGAAGTCTGGTCCATTTCCATCTTTCAGAGACGTTTTGAAGACGTATTATGGACGTCAGTGTATAAAAGCACAAAAAAGCGAATTTAAGCTGTTTTTTTCTTAATATATAATAATTCCACGTGTCTGACGACTCTGCGAGTGTGTAAGCATGCTTATGTGTGCCCCCTAGATCATAAATGACGTATATATAGAATCTATCTGCTACTAGATCTGTATATTTTTGGCATATAGACAGACTACCGGGTAATTTCAAATTTGCTTCACGCATATGCGTGATTTGCTAGATCTAGCTTGCGTTTCACACGTCTTACGTCGTATCATTGTAATGTTGTAAACCTACAACTGGATCTATGAATATTCTAATGTGAGGAGTTGACGTCCTTAACGTTTAACCTTTCAGCGATGTAGTTATATATGTTATTTCCTATATTTGACACTTAACGTTTGACACAAAACCTAGAGTAAAACTGTAGATCTACGTTTACTCTCGGGGCTTTAGCATCCATGAATACTGTTTTCCGCAAATCCAACTTGGCAGCCCTGCCCTTGAGGTATATATGTACGTGTGATTGGTTGGGTGGGTGGGCGGGTGAGGGAGGTAGGGAGTCGGCCATTCTCAACTTTCAATACATCACATTCATTGTGAGTAAAATTTAATATAGATCTACATTATTCATTGCACATACTGAAACTTACCAAAAACATCTACATCTCTGCTTCATGCAACATGGGTATCAGTACATAACCATTTTCCAAAGGGAGTAACATACTTTGTGCATCAGGTCATGTTTAGCCATGACTCTTGGTGTGGCCCATACATGGTCAAGATTCTTCACCAGATAGATGCCTAGTCTTTTGGACTCGTAAGGTTCGTCAAAGTAGTCACGTGTAACTGATGCTGGGAATTCAAGAACAACATCGTACATCCCATCTCTGCGCCGCTGCCGCTGAATCATGCAGAATTCATTTGTGAAGGGCAAGAAGAACATGGAGACTTTGGAACACGCTGATACGTAGGGTTGAAGAACTTTTTGATGTTTGTACATGTTCTGCTGCTGCCTCTCAGAAAGCCTGGAATACTCTTGAGATATTGGGTTTTGTGGGCCTTTCACAAGTTTCTTGACAGCCTGGAGATGATTTTCAAATGGAAAGGCAGTAATGTGGTTGATAGAACAGTGGAACTTCTCCACATTGTCAACGAATATGTGACATCATGTGTAGATTGTACACTACAAATGAAGCTCCTAGTATGTGGCTTGAATCTCTGATGAACTCCAATAATAGATTACGTGCATAGTCCAGGTATTGTGTTTGTCTTTGATCATTTTAAATTCTCTGATAACTCTTCAGATGGAAACATGGAAAAGAAAACTATATAATATGAAAACACCTAGAATAAAGTGAATTAATTTGGGCAGCATCCTTTGACCTAACTTAATTGAAAGGAAAAGACGTCAAACAGACGTCCAAAAGACGTCAATACAACGTGACAAGGTGTAGGTCGTTGTGTTAAAATTTAAAAAATTGTAAGCATTGTTTATGTTTGTTTGTAATGGAGTATGGTAGATATTCACATCATCATTTGTTGATAAAACAACAGCAAGGATGATATCTTCTATTATAAAATAGATTATTTAGAAAGTGACTTATGTTTTCAAATTGCAAACTGTAACTTTTAAATGTGATCTTTCGACTAGTATATAAAGAGGTTGACATATATAGAAATATAGATGCAGCTGCAATCGGGGACGCGACCAGCAAAAGATACAATGGAGATAACTAAGAGTAAGTGTTCAATATCATATATGTATAGCATTTCATGAATGATTGAATTTCGAACCCTTCTAACATTAATATGTCATCGACCCCAATACAGATTCGCCAAGATGAGTATAGTGCAGTGTCTCTAGTTACCGGCATATCTCATCACAACGCATTACACACGTGTCGCAACATCGGCCTGACGATGGCACATTATTTTTTTACTTGCACGTTTTCTAGACGTTTTCAGAACCAACGGGTTACGTCATCACCACGTATTCCTCACGTATTCCTTACGTATTCCTCACGTCTTACCAACGTTTTACTTAGGAGCTCAACACGTTTTCTGGACGTCCTCGTCTGCTACATACGTATTATGAACGTCCAAAAAATGTAACACTTTTTGGTTTTTCCCACGTCTTTCAGACGTTGGTACCCGACGTAAAAAAAGGACGTCTTCTAAACGTTCTCAGAACCAAAGGGCTACGTCATCCCCACGTATTCCGTACGTCTTACTGACGTTTTAGTTACGTTTTATGGACGTCCACGTCTGCTACATACGTTTTATGAACGTCCTAAAAATGTAACACTTTTTGGTTTTGCCCACGTCCCTCGGACGTTGGCAAACGACGTAAAAACGCACGTCTTCCGGACGTCTTCAAGACCTAAATGCAAGAGATAAACAATTGGTGTTATGTTATCAAGCATTACTGTAGCCACATGGGCGGGACAAGTGAAGCTGTATATAAATAGTGGCTGCCTGTAGCCACTGGGACATAAAACACGAAGCTTGCAGACCAAGCAGATTAACATAATTAGTAATAATAATAATAATGAAAATATTTTAAGTGCCGGTATCCAATAGCTCACTGGCACTGTAGGATAAACTAGATATCTGAACAAAATATTATAAACAAATATAGTTATCAATTATATGCAATTTTGAATAGGTGTGTCTTCATTAATCTTTTTAAAAATGTCAATATCCTCACACAACCGAATGTCATCTGGTAATCTATTCCACATCATCAGCAACGTTTTTGAAATTACGATCACCATAAGTCACAGTGCGGGCTCTAGGGACTAGCAATAGTAGGATTAACGTGCACGTGCACGTGTGGATCGTGTGTGAACGAAGCTGCTCTGCTATATGGTGATATGTGTCTAGACTGCGCTTTAATAAAACATTGTAAACATGGGTGACATAGGTGAATACTACAAGGGACCCTCTGTAAAAGGACCGCCCCGGGGCCGGCCTCAAGTGGTCTCAATTGAGAGGTGGTATCTTAGTGATGGTTCTATGGGGTTTCTTTGAGAAGACTTGGTACGGCGAGCGACGGTGTTATCGTTTTATAGAGGCGGTCTCTTTCAAGAGTTTGAGGTCTTTTGAGCCAGGAAACAGTAATAATTGAGGCACAGTACGCAAAGTGTGTACCTGCTGCAAGTGTACAAATAGTTACCACAAGGAGATAAGAGAAACACTAGCTAGGTAAAGTGGTACCTGTGATAGTTGCATTAATTAAGTGTAATAAGAAGAGTGATGTGATATGGTGCAATACATGGCCATTGCCAGGCGGTGCGTGATTCCTGGTCGTTTGCACTATACATTTAGGCGGGTGCAGTTTTTTTTTCAGATTGCTTGTATATATTTACAGTATAAAGTGTAAATGGCTGCTACTCTCTACAGACACATATTTTAGATATTTACAAAGCTGAAGTCAGGAAAGGCCTATGTAGCATTACTAAATCACTTGCAGAAGTTAACAGAAATAGCTTAATAGATAAATTCAAACTACTGGCAAATGGCAAAATAGCGACGAACAACGTTTCCCATTATGCACTCGAGCGTCCGCCACATCAGTACAGTCCATGCAACAGTCACCAGTCAGTTTCCTTTCCATTTCATCTGGGTACATCTTGAATTTGTACACTCATTTTTAAACCAAATGTCATGGAAAGTATGTTTACATTGATTTGAACACAAACATTGAGTGTTATCTTCATAATTTTCATAATTTACAGCGATATTTACATAGAAATTTACGACTATAGCAAATCTTGCAACTTTTCAGTTTCCGAAATTTACTCCGAACTAGGATTATTAATTGTCAATTAATAATCCTAGCTTGGAAGTGTAACACATTGAGTCCTTCATGAATTCAATCAAATCATCAAGTTTTAGATGCGTTAGATGCTTACAAGTACATAGGACATTCTAATCATCCATACAGAAACCTCAGCCACCTCGACGCATTTCCACAAAGCTCATTGAGACCTGCGCGCGCAGAAAGCAGCTCCCAAACAGACAGGTGCCCGGTGTGTTGTGTCATACCATAACGTCCTCGTGCCGTAACAGATGAACGATGGCGCTGAGACACACACGATAAATGGCGGTTAAATAACGTCTGGTCTTTCTCGTCTGGACAATTAGCTTGCACTATTATTAATGGTCGCCGAACATCGTCGTTGTGCGATGATAAAAGACGCGTTGTATCGGTGCACTGACGACAGGTCGGCACTCCACTAATTGGTGTTGTTACCAGACAGACTGTGATGAAGCGGGCTTTTTGTTTTTGCGTGTGGCTCAGAATCACGAACAGTTGTCTACTTTACAGAGGCATGAAAAGTGTTTTTGTAGCACGAGGTATATATTTCACATGTGCTTTACAATGTTGACAGCCAATGGATATAAATTAGCTATAGTGTTTTCTCACAGCCTGCTTGTGAATTTAATTCTAATCACCTATAGCAATCAAGTTCCTACCACTGTATTGACATAGGGGAAGATAAGTTTTAGACCACGGTGAGAGAAGATTAGACTATAAATTAGTGTTTACATCAATTTATGTAATTGTTTTCTGATAAACGTGCTAGCGTTTTAGATGATGTATGTGATTATCTTTATCGCTGCAGTAGTTTAGAATATTCCATAGCCTCTGGAGGGATTGGAAGCCATGATCATACGCCACCGAGTCACATGCATTGTAGCATTTCAGACCGTGACTCTCAAATCCAACAGGAACTAGTATAAAATCCACAGCTGAAAAAAACCCACCCCAGAGGCTTCGCGCTATAGTCTGTCTTACCTTACGTTGAGCCATACTTCTAATGACTTAATCACATCTTATAGTATATGACTCTATATCGGCTCGTGAAACAAGCAAATTTTGAAAAAAACACAAAAAAAAACCACACACAAAACCGTATAGCTGTTGAACCCTTGCTATTCAGGGTGAAGACCATCATACAAGTCCCACAATTACAAACACTAAGTATAATTGCTAAATTTCTTTTCAAAAGACATTGAATATAATAACTCATGATAAACATTACAATGTACTGATTTGTTTTGTAAGTTCAATGATAATTCCGTACGGGTAAACAAAATACACGTATATGAAAAAATAAGTTATCTTTGCGAATATGAAAATCTATACAAAAAGGGGGATGGGCGGTGGGGTCGAATCTACCAGACCAATGTTAACTGCCATAATTAATAGAAAAAACAGCGATCTTATCACCAGCAGCACGCCTCCAGGCACCGGATCAATGCAGGGGAATGTCGCATAATGGCCATGTTATTATACATTATCTCTCTGCTGAACCAATCAAAGTGATTGGTTCGGTAGAAAAGACAATCCAGTGACCACCGTCATTATCTGAGACATTCCCACGCAGCATGTAATTGTGCTGCACATTTCTACTGACCACATGGACGATCAATCAGCAGTCAGCAGCCATGTTTGATACAGAGGAGACTCATAGAGAGACTCTGGTCTATTGCTGTTTGCTATCTTTATAGCTATCAATGAAACCCGCTCGGTTAAGGGCACCAGAGGAGAAGATGAATGAAGTGTCCTTGTTACTGTTTTACAGGTGTGGTGAATTGGACATGCATTTTATGTCCCTTATTGAGAGGTGTCAAGTTGTATTGATTTGTTTCCGTACTGCATGTACTTTCCTACTGTCCCCGTTAGAGGGCCCTTCATTCCCCTTCACAGTGGCATATCCGGAATTTGGAGAAACGGGGCTCTCGAAATCTTTCAATGAGTGCCTGAGGCGTAATGTCGGCGCCCTATCCCCTCTGGTTTTTTTGAAAGCATCTTAGATAATTGGTCATCCCCCTACTGAGATTAATCATCAAAATGCAACCGGGGATGTGCACGCTTGGGTTCAATTCCCTTATCAAAATGGTCCACCTTAGGGAGGAACCGCCCCCTTGGATCTGCCACTGCTTCAGAGAGGACACACCTATTGGTTCCTATTACGGGTGCTCTGCTGTAGCACGCTGCCGCCACACCCTCTCGTCGAGTTGCATCACTCACCACGTGCTGCCAGCCTAATATTGACCACATACTGACCACATGTATGAGAACACACATCAATAGTGATGTCTAATAGTGGCTGCTGTACCAACGTTGTACATGTACAAAGCTGTTACAGTGAAACCTGCCTAGAGTACATTTTAAACTATAGTTTCTTTTTCGCTGCTTTATTCATCACACAAACAAATTAATAAAATAAAATACTACTAGTTTAGAGATCTGCAGTCTGCTTTTCATTAAAACGGAGAAACTATAGTTTCAAATGAGACCCTATGCTACACTCAATTTTACAGTCCCTAGAGGACATCTCACTAATAAGTAAACCTCCACACCAGGGACACATGTTCATATTAATACAGCTCGTTCACTAATGGAGATGTCCAGCTCATGGTGACACTTCACAGACAGCGCATCTAATGGTCAGTTCCGGTCACTTATAGGTCAACTCGCCAGCCGTCACACAGCCAACTGAACACACACTGACCACTCGTATCAGAAGATCGGCAGTCTTTACCAGTCTCATCTCTTCTTTGTCATTCTATCACTTTGTTAGACACAATCACAACCTGTGCATGTCGTGTTTTTCCTTCATACATTGGGCCGCTGGGAGCTTCTATAAAATCACCATCGATGCTGCTGGAAGCCAGGTATGAGGAATTCTCTCCCAGAGATACTGTACCAAAAACAACCCAAAAAAACTTAATCAAAAAAAGAAGAGAAACCACCTCAAAACCCCATACGGAGACCACATGTGTATTAATAAACTTGAATCAAGTAAAACCCCTGGCGATATTTACAATACGCTACATTATAGTTGTATTTCCACGAACCCCCCCTCACCCCCCCCCCCCACACACCCCCTCCCCCCACCACCCCCCCTCACCCCCACATTCCACACGCACGCACGCCGCCACCTGCCACCACCAGGAGTCGCATTGCTAATTAATTCACTGTGTAGTTCTCGCTGTGGCCGCCAGGTGGCTGCAGACCAGATGGCGCCGGCGACCACAATAGTCACAATAGTCAGTGTCACAGCGCGAGGTGACTTCTCAGAATTCACTGGAGTCAGATATTAACTTAATCCTCCAACACGTACAAAACAGTACAGAGTGCATGATACTGAATATCGGGGATTATCAGTGTGTGATTATAGTTTGCAATTTGGTCTGTTTGCTATTGGATTAGCGATCTTATCGGAGGATAAGCCGCAGTGGTGTTAGACGTTTCGGACACTTCTCTCGGATTTTTTTTCGTAGACTATGCCGCACGGTCTGTGGTGATGGTGCGGACCGCGGTGTGGACCCTGCTGCTGGCGGGGGCGCTGGCTCTCCCCGCGCGGGCCGTGGAGTTTGAGCAGGAGCAACAGGTGGGTCACACGGGGGCAAATGGTGGTCACTTAAATATGATGATATGATATGTGTGGTTATGGATCTGAGTTTAGGTTGTGATCACAGCTAAGTGATCCGATTGTTTATCATTTCACTGGCAGATCCATGTTTTTGGGGGTAGGGTCCATTTAAGGGGTTTTCTCATGGGGTTTGTATGCGCAATAGATAGCAAGACAAAAAATATGAAAGTCTACTATTTGGTTGGAAAGGGGGGTGGGGGTGGGGCGCACGCCCCCTGCGCTCCCTCTATCTACCTATGAATTTTACTGGGTGATTCAACCTTTTCAACCCACAGACAGATGACATTTTTCAATCCGCAGACAGAGAATATTTACTTTATACAAATCTGACCATCTCCAAACTACATCTCAAGCAAACCTACACTAAAGGCCGGTCTTAATCCATGCCTGCAGTGGCACTGTTGTGCACTACATCATGATCCATCACACGATGTAATTGCCCACAATTGAATAACAACAGTCTGTCCAATTATGTCTGTTCGAGATTGATAATTAGAAGGTCAGTTAATTACATATATTGACGGTTAGTGTGTTTATGGCTGTGGCAGAGCCTTTAATAAATGTAAT
>CM032659.1:36994977-37062349 GCA_019095985.1 Streblospio benedicti | reverse complement strand
AATTTTTTTTTTTTTTGTTTTTTCCCCCCCAAAAAAATTTTTTTTTTTTTATTTTTCCCCCCCCGTTTTTTTAAAACCAAATTTTTTTTAATTTTTTTTTTCCCCCCTTTTTTTTTTAAAAAACCCCTTTTTTTTTTTTCCCCCCCCCGGGGGGTTTTCCCCCCTTTTTTTCCCCCCAAAAAAAAAAATTTTTTTAAAAAAAACCCCCCTTTTTTTTACCCAAAAAAAAAAAATTTCCCTTTTTTAAAAAAAAGGGAAAACCCCCCCCCCTTTTTTTTTTCCCCCCCTTTTTTTTAACCCCCCCCGGGGCCCCTTTTTTTTTCACCAACCCCTTGTTCCTTCCCCAAAAAAAAATCCTTCCCCCGGGGCCCCCGGGGGGGGGTTAAAAACCCCCCCAAAAGGGGGGGAAAATTTTCCCCGGGGGGGGTCCCGGGGGGGGGGGGGCCCTTTTCCCCCCCCCCCCAAAACCCCCCCCGGGCCGCCGGGGGGGGGGGCCCCCCGCCCCCCAACACAACCCCCCCGCAGCAAAGGGGGACCAACCCCCCCCGGGGGAAAAAAAAAAAAGGGGTTTTTTTAAAAAAAAAAAAAAGAAAACCCCCCCCCTTTAAAAATTTCCCCCAAAAAAAAAAATTTTTTTTTTTTTTAAAAAACCCCCCAAAAAAATTTTTTTTAAAAAGGAAAAATTTTTTTTTAAAAAAATTTTTTTTTTTCCCCTTTTCCCTTAAAAATTTTTCCCCAAAAAAAATTTTAAAAAAAAAGGTTTTTTTTTCCCTTTTTGGGGGTTTTTTTAAAAAAAACCCCCCAAAAAATTTTTTTTTGGGGGTTTTTTTCGGGGTTTTTTTTAAAAACATTTGGGTATTTTGAAAAAAAAAACCCCAATTTTTTTTTTAAAAATTTTTTTTTTAAAATTTAAAAAAAAAACCCCCCCCCCCCCCTTTTTTTTTCCCCCCCCCCCCGGGGGCCCCCCCCCCCCCCTTTTTTTTTTCCCCATTTCCCCCCGGACCACACTATGCCTTCCACTAATTCTCTATATTGTGTGTTAATTGTCAACAAGATATCTTTTTGCAAGTATTATTGCAACAAGCCAAGAGTTTAAGAGGCAGCCCTTCCGCCATTCAGTCGTATTTCAATCCAACTCACATTGTAGATATTTTGACTAATAAGTTAAACCCACACTGTACCATCAACTAATTCATCACCATCATTTCATTTTAACAACTATTGCAATGAGCCAAGGGTTTACGAGGCTGCCCTTCCACCTTGCAGCAGGTGTACACGGCCCAGGCCCCGCCCCCTCAGGTGCAGTACAACCGGCCGCCGGCCCAGCCGCTCGCACAGAGGATGGAGCTGCCTCAGATCGCCCAGCAGCAGCAGCAGTACCCGGAGATGCAGGCGCTAGGCCAGGCCAACCAGCCAGGTAACACTATAGCAGATAGTTCGGTTGATGCTTATTATTTTCTTCTACTCAAAAGATGAAATCCTAATGTGCTTATAATACATGGCTTATAATATATGGCTATAATACATGGCTTATAAGTATTATTACAGAGGTCTTGATGCTTCAGCTTTTTCTGCTAACATTTGAATTTTGTTTCGTATTACTGATGCCTGTAATGATGTTGGTAATGTTAAATTGACTGACTTTAGCTTTATACAAGTTGAAGATCAGAACATAGAAAGGTTCGATGCAACATTACAATAAAAAGCTGTAAATAGCAGCTAAATCATGTATCCAATTTGATTCTGTAGTAGTCACCAGTTTGTGCTAGAAAGGAGTGTTTTTGCTAGGGGATAACTCGCATATCACGATAGATTAATTCTTGCTAAAATCATATGTTAGTTATTATGTTAACTCTCTGTTGTTGCGTGCAGGAGCGCCATCACAGCGCGTCACCCTGGGCAGCCGCTACCCCATTGTGGCCGGGGACGCCGCCGCCGGACCCAAACAGTTCAACCTGCAGAAACAGCAGCTCCTCGCACAGAACCACCAGCTCCCAGGTCAGAGAAGGCTTTTTATATATTTTCAAGATGATGAACTCCTTTTCAAAAGTAAACCAACAAAATTGCATGACATTTAAACAAAAATGTGACCAGGCGCTGTGTATTGGTTCACAGAGAAATAATTCGTCATATGGGCTGAACTGGTTGAAAAACACCACGTTTCAGATCAACTAGAGTTTGAAAATTAATCTTTGTAACCATCAGAGCACGATAAACAATGTCAATGAAACAGAACTGGCTGAAAAACACCATCTTTCAGATCTACTAGTGAATTGAATTAATATTTTAACTATTTGAAATTTCGAGGATACTTATGGGTTGGACTGATCATTGTTGCACGGTAAAATGATTATACAATATATCCTTGCAACCACCTCATAACGAGAAGAAAGCATTTTTACGGTGACAGACAGCTTAGTGCTAGTATAGTTGTAATAGGAACATCAGCTGCAGTCAGGTCAGGGTGGGATCCGGAAGCAGAAAATAGGTTTCTGATGATCTGTCTAGAGCTTCATAGAAATGAACATACATACCCGGTAATGTAAACAAGCTTGTGAAACACAAATGATTAAAAATATCAAGACATACTGAACTGGCTGGCTGATAAGATACATCGCCTTCAGAATTAATAGTGTATGGAATGATTTTTTAAAACCAGTAGAACTCTATATCTCAAATAACCAATATCCATAAACCAAATATGATCCACGAGGCACTAGCTGTCTGGTCAGTGTGGTAGGGGAACGGCAAAACATTTTTTAAGATGCTCTGCATTCTCTTGTTGAAAAATATGACTATAGTCAAAATTCAAAGCGAAAGATAAAAAAAACGCATTTTGAGTTTTGCTTTCAAACTTTACCTTTATATTCATACCGCTACTGATTCATTCTAAGAATCTCATCACAGGGATGTTCCCTTGCTCTGTTGTTGTTTGATGTTGATTAGAAAATTAAGCCAATTCCGATTGAAACCTTTACCCCCCCTGCTCCAGGTCTGGGCAGCGCCACCGGGCGCTGGTTCACGTGATCAGCAGGCGCCAGAAAGTCAGCAGGGCCCGGCAGCTGGTGCAGCCGGGCTCATGGAGCAGCAGTCAGCTCAGACCAGGCCCAGAACCAGGGTCAGCAGGGCCGCCAGCTCAGACAGAGGCTCGCAGCCATCCTCAGGGCCAGGGCAGCCAGGCAGGTACGTCACACAGGGCCGCCAGCTCAGACAGAGGCTCGCAGCCATCCTCAGGGCGAGGGCTGCCAGGCAGGTACGTCACACAGGGCCGCCAGCTCAGACAGAGGCTCGCAGCCATCCTCAGGGCCAGGGCAGCCAGGCATCGTCACACAGGGCCGCCAGCTCAGACAGGGCTCGCTGCCATCCTCAGGGCCAGGGCAGCCAGGCAGGTACGTCACACAGGGCCGCCAGCTCAGACAGAGGCTCGCAGCCATCCTCAGGGCGAGGGCTGCCAGGCAGGTACGTCACACAGGGCCGCCAGCTCAGACAGAGGCTCGCAGCCATCCTCAGGGCCAGGGCAGCCAGCAGGGTCACACAGGGCCGTAGGCTCGCAGCCATCCTCATGGGGCTGTCAACCTCAGGGCCATATCACAGGGCAGCCAGGATTTAGGGTCAACAGATGGGAACAGATGGGAGGAGTCAGGCTTGTTTGCAAATTCAGATGATCAGCATTGCCAGGGTAGGTTGGCAGCTAGATTCATAGTACATTCTGATGGAATGTTAAGGGAATCTGTGCCCAAGACTCAAAGCACTCATAGATTCAGGCAACAGATGCCATCATTGTGGACTCCGAACAAGCACCAAAGTTACTAGTTCATCGAGGATTAAGGGGTTCATCAGAACATTTATTTAAATGTCTTCTGTACTTTGAAGCGAACACTGAGAAGAGCAATTTAAAATTCTTAGAATCGAAAAGTTATTATAAAGTTATTATAAAGCCTCTATCTTGGCCAGAAATCTTCTTCTGGAGAACAAAAATACAAAATAGTGTGCATGAAGTTTCTTAGGAGTGCCCTATGTCTGATTACAAGTGTTGTTATCCCATACACATTGCAAAAAAAAAATCTAATGTGAACAGCTGCACTACAGCTGCCTTATAAAAATTTTGCAGAAGAAAAAAGGACATGTCCCACCCTTTCTGCAAGAATGAAAAACTCACCTAGTTTGAGAACAATAGCTAGTTGTCCCTCCAAAAAAGGCTCAGTTGGCTACCTAGCCTGCCAAACAAACAGGACCCATTGGTGGTAAATATTACATATTAAATATGTATGCTTTATATGGTATCCTGGGAACATTAACTCCTGAACAATATCAATCAATCAATCTCAATCAATGAACAATCAATGTGCACTCTCCCCAGAAGCAGCAGGGCGGAGGCCCAGGAGGCCCCCAGCCGCCGCGGCCCAGCGGCGCCAAGCTACAGGCGGAGCGGCGCCGGCGCCTCCAGCAGTGGAGGACGTTCATGCAGAAACAGCAGCAGCAGGTGAGAACGTTATGTATAGATAGATATTGGCTCTATCTCTTTTACCATGCAAAAACAGCAGCAGCCGTCAAATGATGCCTGTATACCGGGGCCTGTATACATGTCAATGGCAGATTCAGGTTTTTGAAAAAAAGGGGGGCGCAGTTAAGGGCTTCAATGGGTTTCGTACGCTTGAGGTATTGTGAACATGCCAAAAAAACATGAAAATAAGGTATATTGGTTGAAACAGATGTGTGTGTGTGTGGGGGGGGGGGAAATAGATCTGCATTTTTTGGGGGTCTGCATACCATGGTTTTCACCAAACACTATATGGACATAGCATATGAGCAAAATATGTGTATCTTACTTGTTTTGGCATATTTCGGCATTTGAAGAGTTTATTCGGACCCCTGTGGACCTTAATGACAGATCAAGATTTTAGGGCGTTTGTGATTGTGTATGTTTAAGAGCTTGCTGCTTGCAATGATGGTATCATTCTAGTTTCACAACCAAGTAACAAAAAGTAACAAATTGCATTCATATACTTTGCATGCAGTGAATGGTATATTGAGTACATTATGCATACATAGAGAGCATTTTGAGTTACTGGACACATTTTGATATCTTTGAGAGCAATTCAGAGTGAACATTCTTCCCAACAACAGGGAGGACCGAGGAATCAGCAAGGCGGTGGACCCCGAAAGCCCGGTCCCCAGGGGGGCAGACCCGGACCCAGAGGCAGACAGGCAGGACCCAACAGACCTAACAGGGGTAGGTGTTGCAAGGGCAGAGGATCACTTGATTGACTTCTCATAAAGGTCATGCTTGTCATGTGCTCCTTTGTTTTTGGAATCATGTTTTGTTTTTGGTTTATTCAATAATTTGTGACTTATGACTATAAGATACAAATGATGATAGGGTGGTATCAACTCGTGATTATATTGAATAATTATGATGCATGTTTTTTTATGCTCAGATTGTGTTCATCAACACAATCACTAACAATTCAATGTTCTTTGAATGGTATAGGCATTGAGAATCTCTGCTCTTCAATATGCTGTTCTTACTATAATATTGTTTGAGATCGATGATTCTTTCTCCACCTCTGCAGAGCTATATCACATAGACCTGCCTGAACCATGACCCCTGTGGCGCTTATCCATTTACCCTTAACACCACAGCATTAGATGACCTGGCCATCCTTACGATACTAGAAAGCTGCGACATTCCAAATGAGGGTACCGTATTAATGATAATATATTAATATAATTATGATGTAAGTTCATTGTTCATGTGAATATCCATAATATATCACTGTTACACTTGACAATGTTATTCAAAGTATAACATAGAAGCTTTCAAGTTGGCAACAAACCTTCATCAGCCACGATTTAAAATGACTAATGAAGAGTTGGTGACAACTTGAAAGCTTCATGGTATGTTTTCAATATCAGTGTGTAACAGCTATACTTATGGATAATATAATATGATATAATACAAAAAGAGATAAGCGAAAGTATAATTTCTGGTGGCCATCTTGGAAAATGGCTGCCATCTTTGATTTGAGGGATGATCTAAGTTATATCTTTGGGAAAAATCTAATATTTTACCTCTAAAGGTACTTATACGCCAAACCAATTGCTTGTACTATGAAATGAAGTTAAAGGCCATTTTTTGACCTCAATTCCTCTACTAAGCTCAGCAAATCTGTGACATTCCAACCGAAGGTGCTAATGTAGGGCTTCCATACAACCTTGTAGATTTTAGCGTGTATCTAGCTAGTGTTATGGTCGATTGCTGATATTAGCCCAGCTTATTAGTTGTGTTCTGATTGAAATATTTCACAAACAACATTAGATATTTGATTTTTTTTTATTATCATAAGTCATGAACAATGCAAATAAAACGTAATGACTGAAGGCATACGACAATTCGGTTACTCGACGTTCCATTTTGTTAACCGGCACTTGCGCAAAACCTAACCGTCACGGCCCTATGCTAATGATGACATAACCGTGCAGGTCCTTTAAACGTGGGCGGCGGGGCGGACCTGGGCCCGTTCCCCGCCAGCGGCTCCCGCGTGCTCTACGACCAGTCCCAGAACCCGGCCGGCCCCGAGGGCAAGGCCGCCAGCATCGAGGAGGACATCGCACACGAGGACCAGGCCGTTATTGACCTAGACCAGGTGAGCGGTGACACGGGGAAGGAGGAGATATCTGGGTGTCTTGTTAATGATAATAGAACATCTGTGTTCCAAGCGATGCTTCCTACATGGTTATGTCTGCATACATCAAGCAATATGTTCGGTAGAAAGATGTAAGAGAGAATATTGAAAATGAATGTCACAAGCATTATTGGCAAACACATATCTATATGTAAAATCATATGAGGTTACCAACTCTGACTAACCATCCATCCTCGCTCGCCGCAGTTTTTCCCCAGTGACGCCCCCAGCGTGGCCGAGCAGGCGGAGGCTGCCGGGTTCAAGTCCCAGCAGCCGCTTTTCGATGACGCGGACATGGACGCGGTGGATGTCATGTTCAGTGAGCCCGTGGAGGGAGACACGGTCATCGGAGGGCTGGGAGAGGATGGGGCAGACGTTGAAGGTACACAGCTGAGATAAATTATGCAATGAATGTTTGTTTGTATGGGGTTTCATTGCTCAAAATCATGATTATTTAAACGGATACCTATTGAAACCTGTCATTCTGTCTTTGAAAAAATGAAGATCATAAATCCACTTCCAAAGATCATGAATCAATCTCATCCTGGGTTCCAATGTTCATGATTTCAAGAGAATATTATTAGATACCTATTATTATGCATTTTTGTCTTGGTACGACCAATTGTTGCCTTTACCTCTCTAGTACACGTTGCTGCATGCAGTACTTAAAGTTCTATGGAAACATGTTATTATAAAATGTAAAGGCTAAGTTATGACTGCAACATTACTTTTAATAATGACTTGATTATTCTTGTAACCAAAGTAACATTTCATTTGCAGAAGAAGATGAAGAAACCGAAAATTTGCCAAAGTGAGAAAGCGGTCTGCAGTGTGACATGTGACAGGCATTGAGAGGTCTACAGGACACAGGGTTGGGGTTAATCATAGTGAAGTAATCGATTCATTTACAGTCACACACCAACCTTGATCGACAAATACTTTCTTTGTTTTTACCTTTCGTGAACAATGTTACATATTTTTATCAAGAATGTTTTGTTGATTCCATAAGCAGATCCAGCGCTCCCTCCCTTTTCCAACCAAAATACTTCATTTTTATAGGGTTGATTGCGCGTACAAAACTCTTAAAATCTCTGAAGTGCACCCCCCACCCCTTATAAAAACCTGGATCTGCCATTGGATTCTGACTGGTGTGTGTATTTATTACTTATTATTCATATTCACCAAATGGTGCTTACGTTTGAAATGGTGATTGTGAGGGATATTTACATATCCTGGTAAACTTTGATGTCGATACATGAATAAGTCACAAATGCATGTGATTCTATTCTATTCTGAATATATGTACATATAGTAAATCCCATCTGAAAATAACTATTACGTCAGAATGGATAATACCACAATAAAATCCATCCTCAGTTAATGCAAGATACAAACAAGGTGGGCTAGGGACACTGTCAGGACTGGGAACAGTAAATGTTATCACACAGGAGATTGTAGAATGAACAAACATCGACCCCGACTATGTTAATGAAGAATGTTCATCCAATGCGAGTGTTTGTGTTTCTGAAACTACGAACAACTCTGCTCTACTGTGATATAATGACCACAGTGTATTAGTCTAACAGTGATTTAGTTGTTACTGGTTTGTTCAAATATTGATGTATATAGCGTCGAGCCCCTGCACAAGTCAATTATCTAATTACTATAATCACCTAATTTGCTGTCAAACTCGCTGTGCAGACGCCCCCGGGCAAGGTGGGAATGGTTAATGCCGTTCTCAACAATCTATTACATTGTTATGCACATGTGTTGGTTTATTGTTAAGTTTGAATCGTTTGCTGGTTAATTATTGTTACTGCTGATTGACACATATTGAAATAGTGATCTATGTATGGTGAAAGGGTTACATAAGTTATATGTCATAACAGCATGGCGTGTCGTGTGGCAAGGTGTGTTGTAATAGGACACTTACTATAGTATCCTCACCTGTTAAATCCAATGATTTGAAATGATCAGTATCATATTACGATGTATATTAATTCTCAAGATACAGATTATAAGAAAATAATGAGCATGAGTGAAGACAGAAGGTATATGTTCAAGTGGGTTTACTGTATACTACTACTTCACTACGGTACTGCAACATTATTTTACAGCCCAGCGAAAGTACTGGCCATGCGTGAAGCAGCCAAATCGACGAGCGTAAAGGGTGTTGCTACAAACGTAGTAAATCAGAGTAATCGCCGTCTTTACAATAGTACTTATGAGTTCAATATAATCATCTGTGGGAAAGTGTGGGTGCTGGTGCTCGTTTCTCTCATTAGGTGGCGTGACTTGCGCCCATACTCCGCTAGATGGCGTGACGAGCCTCGGGCACCTGCCATTTCCTGAGAACCAGGCGTGAGAACTGTTAAAATATCAGTGGGTTTTATATTGCATTTTTGTTACTATTCAAGCACGATATTTGTCGATGTGTTTTAAACATCTGCGATATCAGGGCATTTTTGTTACACAGTGTTTTCTATCAGACATTTTATGGTCTCATTTAAACAGTGGCATATGAATTTAATTTTACCATTTAAGGTCCATTTTTTAAGATTTGTTTCACTATGTAAGTTTTATACGAAGAGCAAACATATCCAGGTATACTTGAAGCAAAATATATTGTTTTCACTGCTCAATATTCTGCTATTTATTTTAATCGTTCAGTAAATTATCAAACGTTTTTCAATTTTATACTTGCTAATTGATATAAAATCTTTTGGTGGTCTACAATTTTTTATAATAAAGGAAACCTTTGTTTGTAAAGTAAGACTCACTTTGTACATAATGTATACATTGATTGGTTTGATACATTTGTACTTCATTATAATTTGTATTTATTTATTTGTTTGTAAATAAAAAACGATTATGCATTGTGCCATTTAATAAATTTGACAATAACCGTTTAAGTTTGTTTTATTTGGTAATGAAAATAGAACAGTCAATAGGCAGTAATTATGAGAATACATCTAAATATTCTAATAACTGTGCAATATACAAAAATAATAGATATGAATTCTATAATTGATGTCTAATTACCAGAGTTTAAGAAATAACAGTTTGCAGAAAATATATCTTTTCACATACAAATGAAAAATATATGGTGGGGTAAATATTATTCTATGGAAAACTGAATACACAGTCATATTACCACTTGTCCAATGACAATACACAGACATGCCAGTAAGTAGCTCAATTATTCAATGTTAACATTTGTGCCATTAACAATAGTTTTTATACATTTACAAATAATGCCATTTGATTAATGTATAACCTCCATCAACTAATGACTTGCATATGTAGTTGGAACAATAAAAATATATTTGCAAGTGAAAAAAAAGGGAACAGGCATAGACTATGTAATGCACAGACATACTTCAATATCAATATCACATTTCTTAATCATATACATCAAGTGCAATGTAAAATCATGGAATGTTACATAAATGAACATCCGACCAAACTAAATGCCTCTATAACTAGACTACTCTATAACACATTCTAATGTTAGTGTGCAGGATAGACAGAAAAGTGGAGGACAACACTTGCAAAAGGTTATAGTGGAGCTGTCCAATAAATGTTTTTACAGAAAATCCTTCACTTTGTGATACAAACATACAATTCATGGCAGATGATGTACATGGTGCATATTTCCATAAAAAAAAGGTTTACGATGATTTGCAATCTCAAGATGACGATAATTCATCTTTCAAGATGGCCACCTTTAAGTGTAGTTCATACATTTCGCATTTATGCGTGCATTTCATAATCAACGAAATATCATTAATATAACAAAATTACTTCAACAGAATTACTCTTTCTGTTCATGTGATGTAATAAATTCCAGCAAGTAGATAAAATGTCAAATGTATGCATATACAATAAGATATTGTGTTGTTCAGCAACCAGCGAAAATACCACACAATAGGTGTTCCAATATTCATGAAGTCCACACTATCCCTTGTTGTCTCAACTAAGTTATGCTGCAGTATTTCGTAAAACTAAAAGCAACTATCATATCAGCCCAGCGAGGCCTTAGTTAGAAAAAATCTTTTTAGTATCTTACTATTTGGTAATCGTGCTACATTTTATGCGGCTCACATGTGCAGGGATCGTAAGATAACGCTCTGCACGGGATAAATTATCTGCTGCAATATCAAACTGCAGGATTAGGCGGATGTCTCATAATAAAATTGTGTATCTGCATTGCATGAAAACCGGTAAGAGCCTATGTAAATCCTTGATACTATATATGGTTATATAATAACACATGAATTACTTCAAACAAAATATATAGATTAGAATCATCGCAAAATATAAAATACAAAAATATAACATGCACACTGATTCGCGTCATTATACGTTTTTTAACATACATGAAATTATATGATTAACATGTTGTGTAATCATTGCTTGGATAAAAGACACTATTTGCAACAGTAGCATTAGATGCCTACAGATTTTGTTTACCAACCAGGGCAACAATAAAAGACAATAAATAACATACAAGCTCAAAAACATACATTTCAAACATTCAGATTCAACAGAGTGTATTCGTCCTAACAATTGAACAAGGCTAAGACCATATTACCCATTGCTACAAACAGTGCAAGTGACATTGTAAGTCATAAAGATATGTTAGGTACAATACAGTACAATGTTACAGTAAGAAGACTTATACATACTGTGTTCTTTACACTATAGCCTAAAAACCATCTGGCTTTGACTTGCAGTCATACAGAAAGCCACATGCAAATCTCACCCTAGTGTTTATATGGAGCCTTTTTTCCGCACCTTCCACATTGAAACCAAACAGAGACTTGTTACCCCATGACATTTAAAATGAAACATAAAGTTATAAGACAATTACACATGAATTCATTGATGTAAAAAAACTCCATTTGCCTTAGCTTTGGTCTCATATGGATTATACATAGACGTGTTTGCATGAAAAAGGTCCGTATGCAGCAAGTCACTTGTGTAATCGTCTTGACCGGCAGAAGTGGTCAACTAGCTCTTCTTTTGTATCCCTACTCAGTCCAAGCTACACTACAGCTTGTCAACACAGTACTATTCATCAAAGCAAGCCTAGCATCTCAGCTAGCTCTACCTACTTTGATCTTAGTCAGCAAAGTTTGTCTAATAAACATCCAGTCCTCATTCACTCTCTGTCCAGTCACCAGACTCAGTATGTGTATCAGCAGAGCTGGTCAAGCAGCCAGTTGACCGCCCCGTCCCTCTCGGCCTCGCTGGCCACGTCTCGCCGGTACCGGTCAGCCGGCTCGGACGCCAGCCGGTCCAGGCTGTTCCTGGGGACAGCAAACATGGATTTGCTTTTGGATTCAATTATTATTCTTTTTTCTCTCTGTTTTCTATGGTAAGCAGTGGTAGGATCTTGCTTGCCATAGAAAACAGAGAGAGAAAGAGTGAGAAGAATAGAATGCGAAAATTTATTTCTTGTAAAAATATAGAGATTACGTCATGGCAAAAACTGCAATGGGAACTCCAACTCAAGGCCTTTTTTGCTGGTTTAGACATGTCTCATACCTGTTTGTGTTAGCGCCCACCCCGAGCACGTAGAGCTGCAGGTCGAGGCTGGAGTCTGCGCGGAGCCGCGCGGCGCGGGAGAGCGTCTGGGCCGCAGCCTTCTCCAGCCGGCCGTCCGACAGCAGCACCGCGCAAGCGCACGGGGGAGGCAATTTAGCTGGGGGAGGGATCGGCAGAAGTGGTCAACTAGCTCTTCTTTTGTATGGTAGAAGAATAGAGGCCTGTGTTATCAAAGCAAGCCTAGCATCCCATCAGTACTTTGATCTTAGGTGTCGGTGTGCAATAAACATCCAGTCCTCATATGTGTCCGTCACCTGGGGGTATCAGGGAACTGGTCAAACAATGTATCATGTGTTAGTGATTGTTTGTGTGTGGCTGCTGTGCTTCGGACGTATTGGTTTTTCCTGGGGAATCGAAAGAATAAATGTTTATTTGCTTTTGTTATGTGTTTGTTGCCATAGAAAACAGAGAGGATTCAATGAGAATACATACCATTGACAATGAATGACAGTGCAATATGTTTATATTCTAATACACAAATGTATTCTGTAGAGCTGCAGGTTTATTATCTGTTGAACTGTGTATACTGTTTCAATGACTATACTTGTGTTTTTTTCATATTACAATTATGTGCATAAGATGAGTGTGATACTGCCATATTGAATATGGGGGGGGGTGAATGTTCCAATGGTTTTCCAGAATTTAGTGCGATGGTTTTTCAAAATCGAAAGAATAAAGACTTATGCTTTTGTTATGTGTGTTCTTACTTCTGAGGGATGCAAGCAAGAAATGAATGCATGCACTTGTTCCTAGTAAGGAATATGCAAATCAGGTGTGAGTGTGTGATAACCTCGGAACTGTGTATACAATGTGTATGTGTTAGTGTGACCTGTGACCTGTGAGTAGCGTGACCTCTGACCTGAGAGCGTGCGTCGCGGGAGAAGACGGTCTGTATGGCGTCGAGCGCCTCCAGGGCGTTGGTGTCGCCCCGGACGTGGGACAGACGCATCGGCTCCAGCATCTCACGCTTAGACCTGCAGCAGCACGGGACAACATTACGTGTAAAGTATATGTTTAGTACATGTTCATTTTCAAACTTCTCTCTCTCTCAACAAGACGCAGCACAGAACGACGTGCAGGTGTATAGTATAATTATGTTTAGTTTATATTCAGTTGTATAGTCTGTTTCATTTTTTTGACGTCAAGTTGGTTTCACATGTCGTGGATATTCACTGAAACTTAACGTAATGTATTGTAATGTAACGTAACATAACATATTGTAATGTTATGTAATGTAATGTAACGTAAAATAATGTAAAATATTGTAAAGTAACAATGTAATGTAATGTAATACAATGTAACATAACATAACATATTGTAACATAAAGTAACGTAATGTAATGTAACGAAATGCAACATAAGAAACATAATGTAATGTAACATAACATATCGTAAGGTAATATTATGTAATGTAACATAATGTAACATAACATAACATATTGTAACCCAATGTAACGTAGTGTACTGTAACAAGCACCACCCACGTGTAGTTGTGGAAGCTGTAGTGCGTGGTGGCCAGGTCGTCGAACGTGATGTAGGCGAGTCTCGTGTCGGCGTAGCGGAGGTTGAGCCCCCAGGCGATGTGCCGCGCCGCGTCCACCGCCAGCTCAGCCTCCTCCGCCATGCTGCCAGACGTGTCCACCACCACCGCCACGTCCAGCACACCCTCACAGCCTGCAGCCCAGAGTTTATAGAAACATACTATACCTATTTCTTGTCTTAAACACATCCTCAGCAAATGACAGCTTGATAAATGGAAACGGAATAGTACTTTAATAATACTACTATGTACAAGAAGATGAAAGTTTGAAAGCAATACAACTGTTATATGGTCAAGATGAATAAAAGGCTGGTTATGTACAAGACAATGGTAAAATCAATTTCATAAAGTTGTTTACATGATTAACCAATATGGCTTCTTTTGTGGTGTTCAATTTTTATCATTGCCAGTTAGGAGTAAATAGCGGCGCTAAATCCATATTTTGTGTCTTTTCTACAATGAAATGAATTAGGGCATATGACAAGCACAGTAAAAGTCATAATGTAATCAGAGACTGTCAGGATGGCAAAAAGCAATGCAAACACCTGGACTGTTAGGATAGGGAGACACATCTTGGAGTGTAGACAGGGTTAACACAAATATAATTTAGCTGCTCTGTGATACAATGTATCTATGCTAATAATAATTCACCATCTCATTAAAAAGCTAACTTCAAGGCCAAATGAAACCACAAAAATGATCTATATGATTCGATCAGGTGTAGGGTGTATGTGTATCACAGCAGAACTTACAATACAGCAACAAACTGTCAGGATGGCAGAACACAATGCAACCATATGGACTGTCAGGATGATAAACTTCAAACTTTTTATTGTCTAATGGGCCGGAGGCCGTAATGACAAGTGACAAGATGAGACACAATGTACTTATAACTCAATACAACAACAAACTGTCTGGATGTCAGAACACGATGCAAACACATGGACTGTGAGGATGGGGAGACACAATGTCGTTATAACTCACGCCTCTGGCAGGTCCTGCCTGTGTAGGGGGCGGGACAGTCGCAGTAGAAGTCGCGCGGGCGCACGTTGGTGCAGCTGCCGCCGTTAGAGCAGGTCACGGAGGCGCCGCACACGGGGGTGTCTGTAACACGAGGGGGAGGGTTCAATTCTCATAGTGGCATTGTGCTATTAACATAATGAACCATAAGCTTTGTGTGTGTGTTTCTTTTTTTTTGAGGGGGGATAATAAGGGATCACAAAACCCCACATCTCTCATTGTGTTGGCTTTTTCCCATTCTACAACTTTTAAGTCGTTTTTCACACATCCCAGATCGTTATAAACTCGCCCTTTGGGAGAACCGAAGGATGATGCACGCAAGAGATGAATGCATCCACTTTTTTTCTTGTAGGGAATATGCAAATCAGCAAGCTCTGATTGGCTTTATGCACAGGTAATTTTATTACATTATCACTGCAGCATTGATACATGCCACTACAGCCAGCTGGCATGCTGGATTGAGTAAGTTAACATGGACAGTCTGGATGACTGTTATGATTGTAATTGTATTCTAATTGTAGTTGTAATAGACATACCATCAGTGACGCTCTGCCCCACCCTGGCAGCCGTCTCCTCGTTCATGAAGCGGAAGCTGCCGAGAGGGAACGTGCTCATCTCTGGGGGCTCGCTCGTCATGGCTGCAACACAACGCACATAGGATTTTTATTATTTTATTTTTTACTTTTTATTTCATGTCACAATTATTTTTTTTACCAAGAATTTCACAATGGCGGGATAAATGTTGAAAATGATGTCATGAAAGACTGTCATGCAGGATGGCATAATGCAAATGCACTGTCATGAGACCACAAAATACAGAATGTCGGGGAGACCAAATATCAGTCTAACAACATGAAGACATGCAATTAGGAATAAGCATATGGACAAATAAACACTTAAATATACATTGCAAACAACATTACGGAGCCTTGACAAAAGTTGAACATAGACTGTCAGGGAGACATAATGCAAACACGACCTCGACACGTGAAAATACGACAAAATAGACATGAAACTGACAGTTGGGTTCGGAATATATACATGTACCATATCATTCTAATGAAATGCAAAATAAGTAATCGCCACACCTCGGTAGAACCATTTCCTGGCGGGTGCGGCGGTCGGCGGCAGTGGCGGCGGCGACGGCGGTGGCGGCGGCCGTGTCGGCGGCCGTGCCCTCGGTGACCAGGATGAGGGTGTCCGGCACTGAGCCACGGTCACCCGCTGCCGGGAGAGAGGCATTGGTGATGGTACAGAAGGGGGCACTCTGAGTATCAGATGTCCTGAAGAGATGACCTCTGACACATGACTATTCTCATTAAAAACTCTGACCAATCACAGGCTGTTAATCTATGATCATCACAGGACTGTGATGAATATAAATGAGATCAAGTGACCAACCACAGCTAAGAATCAGATGGGTGTGGTGGGTTCAACCAATCAGGTTGCATTATTTAAACAGGTCACATAAATTATGTTAAACTCTCAGGCAAAACATTTCAGAGGTCAATTCGCTTGACATGTGATACTCAGAGTGGAAAGGGGTTGTTGGTGGCACAATAAAGTATGCCTATTCTATGTGAGACATTAGGAAAAAATCAAAGAGATTCAGTTATATTTGGTACATGTATTGACTGTGTTGTGAGAACAAGTTTTACCGTTGGCTTCAATAATAACAGTAGAACAATGCTAATATGACTGGTCAGATGTACGTTGATATTCGTGATCAACACTGCCACTCTATACATGGATATGATAGTGGAAACCTAGTGAGGACAGATTTCCCACTAGTGGAAGCAGACATTTTTTCAAAGTGGCCTCACATGTGTTCGTGGTGAAGATGTGTGCCTGAATGACAACAGACTCTGGCCCCACCCTTATAGGCACATGCATTGACTGACTATGACTGAATTATATCAATTTTATATTATACCTCTACAATTGCAAAACAACATTATGGAGCCTTGACAAAGTTTAACATAGACTGTCAGAGAGACATAATTCAAACACGTCCTCGACACAATGCGATAATATGACAAAAAATCGTCATGATACTGATAGTTGGATTCAGAATACATATACCACATCATTCTAATGAAATGCAACATACTAATAACAAAGTGAATGCATGTGCCTATGCCCAGACTGTCCTGACGACGAGCCATAGTGTGCCCCCCCCCACCTGTGGCGTTTGAGAAGATGCGTGTCATCACGTGTCGGATGCCGCCGGCCGTGTCTGCGCGGCCGCCCACGTAGGCGCCGGGCAGCGCGGCCTCCACTGCCAGCGCTAGGTCCGTCCCCACCAGGTACTCGTCGAGGCGCAGCACGGTGCGGGCCGAGGCGCCGAACGCAGCCACGCCCACACGGCTGTCAGACGCTCCGCCACCTGCGGGAGGGGGGAAACTGAGTTTTTTCTAATATAAAAAATGGCAGACGTCTATTTCTGAAGAGGACATTGACATTCTCCAGCAAATGGCCAGAGAAGAGAATTGTTTGCAGACATTGGAAGCAATCTGCATTGGAATGTTGTGTACTGTTTCGAGTACTTATGTACTATTTCTTCTCATCATAACCTTTAGCTAAATATCGGTTCAATTATTGTCGGGTTGACTCATTTGTCTCCCTGAGGTCAAAATTGGAACTTGATGTATTCAATTTACATTCATGTAGGATGTTCAGTTGTTTGTGGGTCTTTTCATTAGCTCTCTTCAACTTCGAGTCATTCCTTTCTTGGGAGGTATATTTTCCTGACTTGGAGTCAAATGACATGATTATATAATGTATTGCATACCCAAGCAAAAAAACGTCTGCACTATTCACAGTAGAACCTTTCTAGTAAGACAACCTGCACATGAGGACCGGTATGAAAAGATCTCATTAGAGATATGGTCTCCTTATGGAAATTCACAGCTGTCTCTATCACAGACTTTTTTCTCTCTTACTTTTATGAAACCTTGGGACTGCGAGAAACTCTTCTCTTATAGATGGCCCTAATTGAGCTTCTATTGTAAATAAATCTCGCCAAGTTCATCATCTTGCTGGCAAAGATGGTTTTCAACAACACGCATGTTATGCATCAACTATTTTAACCACATAACCTCAAACTCACAGATTTGTATGCTATGTTTGGATCATGTTATTATCGACCCTTCCCCAAACTCACCGACTTTGATTCCCTGGATGATGTCGTTGATGAAGCGGATGATGATGGGCAGGTTGTAGGGCGGCACATTGTACGACAGGTCCACCAGAAACACAATGTCCCGCGGCTCGTGAGACCCTGGTGATGTAGAGACACAATGCACTCAAGAGAGGAAATATTAACGCATGTTCACATAATGTAAAATTACTTAAAGGCTTGCAATTCGCGATACTAGTGTAGTGGGAATACTAAATAGAGGTGCCCCAATCAGTAAGGTGTCCTATTTCTGAAATATCATTAGCAACAGGTTATAACAAGACAAAAGAGTGAGCTCTATTACCGAGGTGTTCCCAAGGTACCTTACTACATACATTGTCATCTTGTCATATTATAAAGTTGATTACATTCCATTCGTATTAGCTATATAGTATTACAGCATATTGAGGTATTGTCCTCCTACTCACTGAGCTGGCAGGTGTCGCCGAATGTCCCCGGCGCACACAGGCACTTGTAGGTCCGGATGCCGTCCACGCACTGAGCCCCCGCGGCACACGGCTCAGAGGAACACTCGTCCCCGACTGGAGACACCATACAAACACCATACAGCATAACGCAAACGCAACATTCTCTTGTGTTCATCAGGATGTAATGCATTCATATATGACAGGCATCACGGACGAGAAAACACAATGCAAACATCAATCAAGATAATGCAATGATATAAATTGATGAAAAAAGGTTCGGCAACTGTTGACTTCATTTTTCTTTTTTTGTATTAATAAACCTGAATTCTGATATCAATTTCACAAACAGCGGTGTCTTTAGATGCACACTCGTCAGTCTTCCCCAATGGAAACCCACATACCTAATGTGGCTATCTGCTACCTCACGCCGGGTACTCACCCATTGCATTTCAAAGAAGTCATCCCTGAGTTTCCAACACAAACTATTTAGAACATATGCCACTTTAACATCATACTTTAGATTCCATGGAAAATCTACAATCATTGATCCAGCACTCGGCTTTACAGAGTCTGCACTCCTCACAAACACAATGCAATCGACAATAACCTAAACACAACGAACTCTATGTGCTGTATCAGTTACTAACCATTACAGAGTGCCTCAAAGAAGTGGTCTGATTTTTGCAATCCCACATACCTACTGTTACGTGCCTAGCCGCTACCTAGCGCCCAATACTTAGCCCTTGCAATTAAAAAAAATGTCTACTACTTAGAATATACGCCACATTAGCATCATAGTTTACATTCCATGTAAAATCTACGATAAAGTCTTCAGTACTCACGATGGAACCAAAAATAATACAACACAATCCATTGAGAGTATCCATTGCTCACCGTTACAGATCGCCTCGAAGAACGAGTCTGTGATTTTGGGGAGGCCGTTGTAGTCTGCGACTGTGAACAGGGAGGCATCGACGGGCGGCGAGACGAGGCCCGACACCTCGAGGAACTTGTACTTGTGGCCGACGGCGACGGCGAGAACGTGGATGCCGGCCGCGCGCGTCAGCCGCGCCTCCTGGGGGCAGCGAGGTGTAGAAGTGAATGGACTTGGTACTCGCTCATGATTTTATGATTTTACTCTCGCTGTTCTTGCAAGCAAGCGCCTACCACTGTATTGATATAGCTGAAGACAGCTTCCATTTGACTATATCAAGTGGCCCTGCCGGGACTCGAACTCACGACCCCAAGGTTGTGAGACCAGAATGATACCATCATCCCAAGCCAGGAATGATGGTATCATTATGGTCTCACAACTTTTTTGGTCTCCTTTTCATTGCAAATGAGACCTGAGATCTTGAAAACTAGTTAAATGTTTTATATTTGTTTATGTTTGATAAAAATGGCAGTAGTTGTGTTGCGGCAAATGAACTCAATAAAGGCGCAAATGATTCATGAGTTTTTCACTGAATGATTGTTTGTTGTTGTTGTTTTTGTAACACCAGGAAGTCAAAAGCTAAAAGCCACTATTGTGCGAGGATAAAATACTAACTACTAAAATGCTAAAAATACTACTGTAAATGCATGTAGTTTGCGTTTGTGCATAGAATAAACACAACGCACAAACTCAAACTACATGCATTTGAAATGAACATAACGCACTCACCCTGAAGGTGGCATCAGGATCGTCAGTCTTGCCGTCCAGGAACATCACCAGCACATTGGGGTTAAAGTTTCTGAAATAGATACATACTCCGTGCTGAAGTGCAGCAAACTCTTAGTTTAGAATATTATCAATGCAAATACCTTAGTTGCGAAGACCTCATCTTGTATTCAACTGGTGAAAGTTTATGCTTTTGTGCGCAGTATTTTCAGTTCACATTGACCAGTAGTGACTTTGTAATTGCCTGAATACATTTTCAAACAGAAACACATAAAAATGAATCATTTTGCGGGAAGGATCCATCTGTGCTCACCTGTCTCCATTCTGGGGGGTGAACATCTCCTCACGGACCACCCTGAGGGCGTCGGCCACGTTGGTTGAGCTGCTCTCATATGAGAAGTGCAGAGCGTTGAGCAGGAGGTCGCGACCTGTGACCTCGGCCAGGTGCAGGCGCACTTTGGCGGTCTTGCCGAAGGTGACGAGGCCGACGCGGGTGCTGCCGGGGGACAAGGTGAAGGGCAGCAGACGCACCAGGTCTGGGGGGTGAGAGGTCATAAAACGTTTATGAACAATATTCTTGTCTTAAAACTACACTTTGAACTTCTTTTTAGTGAAAGTCTACTAAGCTTTCGGGCATTCTCGTGTGGTTTTTCCACAATGCACCTTTACAAGATTTTGGTGAGCAGTTTTAAACCAAGCATATGTTTGAAAACTTGAACAAATGAACATCCAACATGTTTATGAACGATGCTCGGTTAAATTGACAGTCTGATGAAGGCCTAACGATGGGTGAAAGCTTACCAGTTTCTTTTGTAAACATATTCTGCGTTTTAAAGTAATAAACTTCAATTAATTGTGTATTATAATTCCGAATGGGTGAGTCTACAATATAATATGGGAATAATCATAATATAGTGACTAAGTCTGTTTATATTGGAGCATTTCGACTCATATATAACAGTTTGGGCCAAAGATAGATAGAGGGCAGTGCGCACACGAGGTGCTGATTAGATTGGCACCCAGGATATCAAAAATTAAATTCAATAGCCATACATTATAATAACAATAATGAATATATTTGATAATAAACACAATGTCCACATTGTCAATTTTTCCTTCTGACTAAAAGTAGCAATTGCATGAAATATGACAATAAGAATGTACCTTTGATGAAGTCGATGGTTTTCTGGAAGTTGTGTTCACCCACAGAACCGGAAATGTCCACAGCAAACACCAGGTCCAGGGACAGAGTGCAAACTGCAACAAACAGGGCGCATTATGGCAGAATCACTGGCCAGTCATGCTGAAAATAACAAACTGCAACATGCAAAGTGGAGATGTCATAAACAGAGACAGAGAGCACATGTGGAACTAAGACTGACAGGATGTGACGTTATTAAAATCTGATTAAGAACGACTGTCCGTCCATGTTATGAATTATATGAACAGTAATCGTTAATTAAAATCCATTTATAATCATTATTAACATATCAGATGCTTTTTAAACATCCAATGAGACTTTTCCAATCATAATTTAATCATTTTCAGAGCATTAGTCTACCTTTGTTGTAGTTTTTGCACTTCCAATCATAATGAAAACATTTCACACCAGAGGCCTACTCTTGTTATACTGATAACATGACATAATGACACCGCCACTGAATACCTTTTTCGCAGTTTCTGCCGCCGTAGCTGTCATCGCACGTGCACGTGTAGTCACGCACGCCGTCCGCGCACGTGCCGTGCACACATGGACTCAGGTCACACTCAAAGTAGTCTGCAAAATAAACAACTCAGGGTGATGGGGTGAAAGACACAAAAATCATGAAATAAGTTAACAGTAGTCTGGAATGACAAGAACAATATACTCTGTGACTTACATGCCATCCTCATCCATTTTTTATTAATCATTCAATTCACAGGTTATTGGAAACTAACCCTATTACAGAGCCTTTGTTTTTTTCAATCTTTCCTATCATGACGTACCTCACCAAGACGCAGCTAGCTGACGACCAAATAGGCTTCTAAACACTGCTCCTTTATCCCCATACACCCACAGGTACAGTCTCATTGCCCGCACCTGTATCTCTTGCAGATTGAGCCTTTTAAGAGCAAATGCCCAGCAGATACTGACCAATACAGGGTAAGCCAAATCTTTTGGCCTGTATAACTTCGAGATTGAGCCAATGACGCCAGACACTGACCGTTACACAGCGATCCGACCACGTCGGGCTGTGCCTTCAGCGCCTGCTCCAGCGTGCTGGTGATGAAGGAGTTGCGGTCACGCGGCTCGCTGGCCAGACCGTGCAGGTCGGGGGAGCGCATCCACGCAGCCGGACCGAAACCTGCAGGGAGAGACAGGGGTTAGTACATTTCATATGAAAACCAGAGGGAAGGTATAGTAATAATATAACCTCGTACTAAAAGTTGATTGATTGATTGGTTTATTTTACTATAGTGACATGGTATACAATATGAATAGCATATGATGATATGCTACACAGGTTATACCCACTTTAGGGCTTCTCCATCACCTTTACAAATACTTAAGTTACATTTCAAGTGAGATAAGCACCGCTGAAAGACCATTTATAGAAGTCCCAAAACCCACATGAAGAGAATAGCATGAACCTCATAAAGAGCCCACATGAACTGTCAATTTGCAGCCTTGGATGATCTCATACGTGTTCTCTCTCAACCTTCATATAGAGACTGGCATGAACCTCCATAGTGAAACCATTTTGAAGTCAGATTTTGCAGCCTTGATGTTCCCATATGGGTTCTCTTTTCTTCTATTCTATGGGAGCATGCAGTGATAAGAGTTGTCTTTGTTTTGTTCACATCATATAAAATAACCATTGTGATTCATTGACACACGCTTGTGTAGCTATTTCAATTTTTGTTATTTTAATTTAGAAGACCAGTGCGTTGGTTAGGAAAAATACCACCAATATAAAAGTTCTGCATGTATTTCTCTGCTAGTGTAATCACACTATACAAAGACATTTTCTTTTTACCCACCAACAGTGACAAATGTGACACCCTCCTTCTTCAGTTTGAAGGCCTCGTCGAGGGTCATCTGGGGGTCATCAGACTCGCCGTCCGACATGAGGAGCACAACGCGGGCGGCGCCGGGGCGGGCGGGGGCCACGCCCAGAGGGAACACAGCCTGGGTGGATAGGGATGGTATAGGGAACACAGCATTGCGAGATAGGGACGGTATAGGGAACACAGCATTGCGAGATAGGGACGGTATAGGGAACACAGCATGGCGAGATAGGGACGGTATAGGCAACACAGGCTGGGAGACAGGTACAAGATTTTTAATAGTATTCTTATACCGCTTCCTACAATCAACACATAAATAAAGAAGTATAGCTTTTTTAATCTAACATTATTGTCATCTAAAACAGCATGGCAAGAGAGGTTAGATTAAAGACAATAAATATTTAGCCGGCAAAATCTAGAAAATACCCTAAAACATTATCTAAATGCAAATCCTTGTTGCCAATGAGTCAATTTTGATGCTGTGCTCTCTGATCACTTTCATTCTAGGTGGTAAAGTGCCAAAGTTGGATATGCTGATGGTCACCACTCACATAAACCTTGTATCACATTCGAGCATCAAGTGCCAATGTGTATTGAAGTTTTGAAACTATTTTGGAAAATGGCAAAACATAGCCCTAAAATGGCCTTCAGGAAGGCACCACTCCAGTCCAGGAACCATGTTCTCTCTATGTATGCCATGTTTGAGCGGTTACCATGGTGACACACTGACCTGTCCAGTGAGCTTCAGCGCCCCGGCGGTGTCCGTGGTGCCGTGGTAGTACCGCAGCCCGCTCACCACGTCCTGGAACACACACACGCCAGATTTAGAACATACATGACACTACATGGTGTATTCTAGAACAGACACCGCATAATGTATGCTAGAAAACACACAGCATGGTGTATTCTAGAACACAAACCATGCGGTATATTCTAGAAAAGATACTCACTTCATGATGTATTCTAGGACACACACGACATGGTGTAGTCTAGAACAAAGATATGGTATATTCTAGAACAGACACACACTGCACAGTACATTATAGATGTTGATTATGTGTGTTGTTACTACCATAAAAATGCTACCATGTACACTGATATGCAGACCCTTGTGTAATATTCCAGACGAGAGACCCTCTAGCCAGATTCACTGGCTTGTTGGCAATATATAAAGCGGGTGACACCCAGGTGAATGGATTGATTATCCAAAATACAAGTATCCAAATGCATATTACACAGGCCTAAATAAGTCCTCAATCTGAGGGTGCTACTTGGCTGCCCAGTCAAAAATACAACCAGTATTGACCATCCCTGGCCATTATGTCACCACTAGATACACTGCGACAAAGACAGCAGAGGCCGTTGAAAGCTTGATGTAAATACACAAATTAATATCCTGTTTATAACAATAAAACAATAACTCTGTCTATCAAATTCAGGATAAATGAATTTCCGTCAGTAGATAAAATGTATAAGGTTCCGCTTGTCCACTCACGATCATGCGGTCGTAGCTGGCCGCCATGCTGAAATCCAGGTGCATCTCCACCTCAGAGCTGTAGGTGATCAAGGCTACACGGATCGCTCCCTTGGCGATTCCGGTTTTGAACCTGCAACATTGTACACAGTTTTACAGTTAAAAAGTTATAGACTTGCTATACCAGTAACTTTAAATCGACTTAGAAAATTGGATTTTAGTAAAAGCTGCCTTTTCTGTCACACAAATAGACAGAGGCAAATGTTCAAGATAGTTATGTGCCACTGAAAGCTTAGTTTTGGCCTGTCCTTTCGTTGTTTCAATGGCCTCTTCTGTTTGATTTTCAATGTGGATATGAATGCTGTTACAATCACGACAGTGTCATGTATCCGGGCTGTCATTCAGACCTGGTAAAAAGTTGACATGGCAATCAAGGTCGTCATGAGAAGAAAACTCTGATACTTACTTTTCTAGCAGTTTTTTCACATATTCTTTGTACTGGAAGAATTTCGCACGGGTTACGCTGCCAGAACCATCGAGAACCAAGGCTAGGTCCACGTTACGGTTGATGCATATGCCCGCTGTAAACATGGAAAGCGGGAAATGTATCCATGGAAACAAGGAGATGTAACCATGGAAACAGGGACATGTAACCATGGAAACAGGGAAATGTAGCCATGGAAACAGGTAGCCATGGAAACAGGGAAATGTAACCATGGAAAAAGGGAGAAATTGTTCAAGTTGTAATGATGCCAACATTTAAAAGGAATTTAGTTAAATGATGGATTGTCATTATATTAGGTTTAAGGATACAATGCTAAATGTTATGAATGTTAAGTAAGATAATACACAAATAACAAAATATATACTTATAATCAAATCATGCCGCAATATGTATAAACTAGCATTTTGCGAGTGATTCCATGCAAACCAAGAGTGCAAACTACTTTTACTACTGACTGTGATCACTATACTAAGTGACTGGGGTAAAGCTGTGTAGATCTGGGATCTAGTTTCAGAAACTAAGTGCTGTGTCCCTTTGTCCCTAAAATAGGCACATCCAATGGGAAGAAGGGATAAGGCCGCCCCTTCAAATAATGTGAATTTCATGAAATTCATTTCGCTTGCACAAAACCCATGAAATCCAGTTGCAGCGCCTGTGTCCTTAACACAAACTTGACCTGCTGGTGCCTACTGAAAGTTCCCTGTTTATGTTTTAGTATGACGTCAATATACAAGAAATGTGCCCATGGTGTGTATACGAAACCCATGAGTTCCGTTTCTGCAAACCTGGATTTGCATAGGGACTTTCAAGTGTGTCTGCTAAAAGTGGCACCCAAGTGCTCACTTTTAGCCTCATGCCTTGCAATGTTACCAGAATGATTGCACGTGGATTTTACCTGCTGTAGGTGCCTGAACTTGTCTTTTCACAACCTTGACTATGACAAAAACATGGAGACACAATCATTCGTTGTTATAGTACTCTTGAATTATCAGTTTCAGTCTCGAAAACTTCACTGTCTTTCTTACTTTAACAATGCTGCATTTACTACGTGTGCAGCATAGCACAAGACAGAATACGGTCTGGGGTGGTGGTGGAGGGGGGGGGGGCGTCTAGCATTTGTTTTGGGTAGGTATGTCTAGGAGATCTTAAAAATATGGTTTATGCCAGAATAGGGGGTCTTAAATATTGGTGTGTTCAAAACAATACTTTGAATATGTGTGAAATTTGAAGACAACTATCATGCTTTGGGTTACTTTTTTGCATTTTTGCAAAAGTGTGGGTCTTCACATTGAGATTAAGAGAAATTAGGGGGGACTTTGGGATTTGGCTGCTTTTGTCTTAGATATTTTGTCATCTCAAAATTGAGGGTCTTTATGATGCCGAGCCAACCCATTAATTATGATACCTCTCCCCACTTTATTTAGTCATATGCTTTATTTTCCTATTGCACAAGCAACACCAAGAACTTTTTGTAATGCTCGGGTGTATGTCAAGGGCACCTTGCATTTTCAATGTTTGTAATAAGCAGACAGAAAAGTCAATCTAAATGAAATGACATAAAAGATTAGATGCATTAGGATGCGACACAATCAACTACATATGTGTTACCAAACTAAAAATAAGACATAAAAACTGAAATATATTACAAATGATAACCCAATACATAATCATGTTAAATTTAAAAGGAAAACAAGTAGAATGTGAAATATACTGTAAATTATCCTGACAATGTATTATACTCATTTAGAATCTAGCATTGGGGTGATAGAATAATATTGGTAGAACAACTTGTATAATGCAATAAGACAATAATAAATGAGTGAACTACACTAAAATGATGATGTAGAACTAGCAAATATTTTTTAAAAGCTGACACAAATTATGCACATTGCTGTACAAATGTAGGTCATTACTAGATGTGGAGAAATGTTACATACCTGTGACGTCATCACTGACCAAGTCGTCAGACACATCACCATCTGTAAAACAAACACAAAGCTACAAGAGACTCCATGAAAAACTTTTACTACTGACTATCACTGACTTCATTTCTTGCGGTTTACAAATAATTTTGGGGCGGACAAATTAGGCTGCCCATACATTATGTGCAAGGCAGATATAAATTCTGCTGGCAATGAGAAATTTGAAGTCCACTATAACCCTGCCTGTTTGCAGCTCTGCCTTCTGATGTGAAGCTGACAACTTGAAGTTGCCTGTATGGTGTTTGATACGTGATTCCTATTATCTGAAACGGAGATGAGTTGTACACAACATAGTAGTCTACAGAAGGTCCTTACGCCAATGAAGCTCTATCGCATATTCACTGCGGGGACTCGAACCCTCAACACCTACCACTATGCCTTTTATAACTGTACAGTAATTTCAGCAAGGTGGCCAATTTGTTTCCAATATCTGTTTCTGACTTGGATTCTGCCCATCGTTACATTTGTCCTTGTATCATCTGATCTAACATAGTACACCGTTCGAACCCGTCCTGTACGTGCAACCAAAACAGTGGCCTTTACGTGCAACCACAACTGCCATTTCACTTGTCAATTCAAATGTTTGTGTGGATCGTTATTAGCAATCAAGGCGATCTAATGAGGTGATGCATTTTACATGTTACACCCAAGGGTCATTTTTAATATTCATTGAAATCCTGTGTTATCTTTAGAATAGACAATTTTTTCATACATGAAAGTTACACATAATGTCCCTCTCTCTGTTTACAAGTAATGGCCTATCCTTTATCACATTATCCACTTGGCTGATGCAAGCTGCTCAACGTTCAGTCACACATAAAAGCCGCTATTTTGGTTGCGCGTACAGGTCGGTTTCAGACAGATTTAGCGCCACGAGGTCCAGACCTGTGCCTGGCTCGGCCTTGTAGCACGCGGTCCACTTGAGGTTGATGAGCGACTCGATCATGGCGCCGGCCGTCTCCAGGTGGAAGGCGTGCGACTGCCACGGCGACGACGCCATCTGCTGCAGCTGGCCGCTGCAAGGGACCACTCATGTACCGCCGTATAACAAAGTGCGCGTGTACTCACATTAAATGTGTGTGTGTATTCACATAAAGTGTTTGATTGCTCACATTAAGTCATTGTATTCTTACGTAAAGTGCAAAAATTTACTCCCATAAAGTGCACATGCACTCATATTAACAGCACATGTACTCTGATAAAATGTATGTCTATTCTCATAAAGTGTGCCTGTACTCGCATAAAGTTAAACTCACATAAAGTGCACGTGTACTCACAAGTTGACGAGACTTCCCACGCCCACGCAGTACATCTGGATGCCGGCGCGGCCCGCCTCTTTGGCCTCCGCCACCGGGTCTCTGCCCACTGCAAGAAACACACCAGGACAGTGAGGCTGTGAAAACCTAGTTGTCTGTATAATTATTTGTCTGGTTTTGCGCGATAAAATATCCACGATGGAGAACCGTTGTCTCTGCGCCGTTCGCTCACCTGAGGCGATCCCGTCGGTCATTAGGATGACCACGTTGCGGATGTCGCGCCGGTCGCCGTCCTTCTGGGTGAACAGTTCGAGTCTCGCCGTGCGGATCGCGCCCGTCGTGTTGGTGGCGCCGTCCTGTGGAGAACGTGAACGCTGAGTGAGGAGATGCGATATGAGGGGAGCGAGGACATGGAAAGTGGAAGGACAAGTCTCAGACTCCTGTGCTTCTTTTAAAACCGACCCCTTGCCTGTGGTTTTCACTATGTGACAGCTCTTGCAAAACTTGTCAAAATCATTTGATAGCATATAGTAAAGTCTGGTAAAATCATAAGATTCATCATCGTCATATCTCACGACTATATACGCAGTCGGTATGAACAAGGACTTTAAGGCAGTGTGAGTGATCAAGCTGTGAAAACCGACGATGAAGATTCATAAGTATTACAAAATTAGATTTTGAATAATACCACACTAGATATTGGGATTCATAATCCATTGAATTAAAGCTCCACCATTCAAAATAAGTGATGAATTACAATGATGAATACATTTATTGCAGATGCACTTATGCAAAGCACTAAAGGGGAAGCATGGGAACATTGTCCAATATTAATCCTTTCATGACTAAAGTAGTAGATTGTGTACGACTTCAGTCCAGAATAAAGACTAGATTAAACTAAAATTCACTGCAAATCTTCGTAAATTATAGCTTATTTTAAGTTTTATTCTAGGCTGCGATAATAGATGCCAAAGACTAAATATAGATTTGGTACACTAATCCGCTATTTCAAAAATCCACAACTATTTTTTTCTGCATTAGTTCTCAAGTATGTTTAAGTTATAACAGAATTACCATTTGCATTGCGGTTACACCAAACCACTATTGCAAAATAAAACCTGCAATCTCCACTGATTCATATATACAAAAATGAACATAAAGCAAAAATTAAAGTACCATTTCCACATAATAAAACCAAATCAAAATAAAATAAAATTCAAAACAGTTTAGGTTAATCACATGGATATAAACAAGAAGGTGTTATCGAGAAATGTAGATTACTTTGTACAAAGAAGCAAATGGCCAAATTAATATCTAAATAATAACTTCAACAACCTATATTATATTATGAGGTTGAGAACGTTTTAGTGAAGTCCTAATTTTACAAGCTTTGGGGGACATAATTAGAACATGACATCTTAATCACTGTACAAATTGCACCGATAATAAGACACTAAAATGAGGCAAACCCCACAGTGAACACTTAGTACAGCTATAAACATAACCTTAACATTTGCTGGCAAAGCTGGGCTCTGACAATCCCGAATGTTCATTCCACTAAACTTACTTTGCAATAGGGGATGAGAGATGGATTATGATTCTACCTTTCATTAAAACACATCTGTGGTGACACACTGTGCCAATTAACAACAGCTTTAACACTATAACCGATAAGTCTTAAATCAACGCGACTGTCTGACTCTGGCACACAGCTATCACCGTGACCTTCACTTTCCGTGTAACGCTAATTACAATCAAGTATATGTTCCATGTTGGCGCATCACCAAAAGCTGCATTCCTTCGTAATAGCCCTAAATTAGTGTTTCTGTGAAGATAACATCCCCCCACGGTAAGAATGTCGTCGCTTGCCAACTCGTGACCACCTTAAGAGGTGATGCCAGCCAATATTGTATTTTATAATTTACATTGAATAATTATAATGCTTATACTCAGGAATTATCATCAAATTGATCAGTTTACAAAGGATTGACAATATACGATATACCATAAGATTTGTACTCTGATTTAAAATGAAATGGGTATAAACAAAATGATTTTCATTAGAAAGTCACAGCTTGCCCAGAAAAAATTTGATGTAAAAAGCATCGATGTCTGTGGATGATATGACATGACAACAAATTTGCAGTGACCTAGTTTCAAAATCAGTGACAGCCTCGAGGTAAACAACGTTTTTACAGACATCAGACACAGACTTCTCAGGGGAGATATAATTTAGGCAACAATCACTATAGATTAAGCCTATTCTAAAAAAGGTAGATTTCTCCACTTTTTATAATGTTTGTCCCAAAATACTGTGAATGTTAGCCACATAGCAACATCAACCAAAGAAACGCCTCGTGAGGAAGCAAAAAATCACAGAGAAATTAATAGGTTATCCCTCATTTTGCGTGTATATGCATTATAACCACCCTTGTATTTACCTAAAAGAAATGGTGAAATTGACTGTCATTACCTGTTAAAAAGTAAACAATTTCCAGCCTGTGCTTCTTTGATTTATCACTCCATATATGATGCTAATGGTCGCGCTGACAACAAGAAGACACCTCAAGTTGTTCATGCTCTAATTTGTCGTGCGTTTTGTATTGGGAATGTCACGATTCTACAGCCAATAAACATATGTGGCTGGGCCAGGGGGAATGTAGCCCTGCACATAGGTATCGATATACAGGGGCCAACATGCTAAAGTAAAGAATTGATAGGATCTGTCATGAAATTGATGTATAGTTTAGCCTTGTCATGTTTAGTGTTATTACTCATCTCGAATGTTCTGTTATCTTGACGTGTTAGCGTCTTATTATGACCTTATAATAGTTGCTTATCTAGAATGTTGACTATCAGGAGCAATTCAGATGTTATCCCTACAGGGTCTAGCGAACGAATTTCTACTGTATATTGGGGCTAGAAACAATTATCACTTGCTCTTGAGCTGTACACTTCAAATATAATGAGAGGTCTGAGTGGTATTGCTTGTAATAAAAGTAAGGAAAAAACAGTTACACATAGCTTCTTTTAAAAGACCAGACGGAATGTGACTTGTAGCATCACTATCATTAGGCCCAGCCACTGACGTCACTCCAACATGTCTCTATGTAATTTTGGGACATATCTCATTTGATGTTGCAGGATTTAATACTGGGTTGGAAGTTTGAACACTGAATCATACTTACAACATTGAGGATCTTGTAATAAGGATATGAAAGGGACACATGAGATAAAAAGGGGTTAACGACGATTTTGCAAGGAATGCATCAACATTATTTTCTAACCATATATTTTAGCATTGCATAATGTGGAGCTTAACATAGGAAACAAAAGATACTCTGCTGAGAATTGATATTCCTGATATGATGTTGTAATCTATTGGGTTAGTTCCATTTCCATTTTGATTTCTCTTGCTATTTAATCTTACATTAAAAGTAAAGAAATCACAACTAATCAATGTGCGCGCTAGAACCTCTCCACTCAGACTACTGAGAAGCTTGCCTCAAATGATCGCAAATGAGAAACGGTCTACTTATGGAAGTTAACACTACTCTGTGTATAGAGCCTGAACCATAGTCTTATTACATACGTATTCTGTGTATTCTGTTTATGGTGTTAGTTGTTTAACTGAATCTTCTTCTGCAATTAAAAATAAATCCGGTTCAACCTAAAGTTTTAACATTGCATAATGAGTAGCTTAACATAAGGCACAAAAACACTTGAAATGGACATGTGACTACACATAAGCAACTTTGTTACACATCCCTAAGTTCCTAATTGGAGCCAGTATTTGCTGTACAGTAGAACCTCCAATTAAGACCACCTGTGTATTAAGACCACCTCCATCATAAGACCACTTTTTACGGTTCCAAACTTTCATAGAGCTACCAAAATGAACCTGTGTATAGAGAGCACCTCCCTATTGAGACCACCTAACTCTGGCCACAAATGTGGTCCTAATAGACAGGTTCTACTGTAAGTATTAGTGGGACATCTGGTTAGCACATTAAAGCATGCAACATTGATGATGCCGAATCGAATGATTGGCTACTCACGTCTCGGGCCGTGTCGCCGGACTGCTGGGGTGAAGAAGTCACCATTAGTGACAGTGTCATTGCAGGATGGTTTAGTATTGCTGCCTTTTTACATTACAGTCTTACTTGGAATTTGGCAATTATTTCCACAAGGATTGAATGAAATGATGTCGGTTTTATCTGCACACATTCTGGTGATTATCGTGAGCGTTAAGATTGAACAGATATTTATTATAGTTCATTATCTAGCAGTAACTTTTAGTTCTTGGTCCATAGGTATGATATATGAAATGCATTTACTGTAATTGAGTACATTGAAAATTCCAAGACACATTTTCTGATGAAATTTTCATTGAGACTTGGAGATTTAGAAACAAGCCATTATCAAAATAAGAATTCATACTTTGGAAATGTTCTCCAAATTACATATATGAGAGAGTAATGCAAAAACTTGCAGCAAATTTAAATTCTAATCAAACTAGGATATTATTGTGCAAAAACACATATGACTCATACAATGTGCATCATTAGACAAACTGGAAATTGCTCTTATGTTACACACACTACATATCATAACATTGTTGTCCCTCTGTGACTATCTTTAGCAATTGAGTGTGTACTGCCGCCATGTGCGGGGTTTTGTACTCACTGAGAAGGACACTTTCTTCAGCTCGTTCAAAATGGCCTCTTTGCTGTAATAACTGAAAACAAGAGGGACAGAAATGAATTTCGAAAGATTATCAAGCTATTCTAGTACAATCAGGTAGCAATATGAATTATAAAGACGTCAATTCAAAGTCTTGCTCCTTTTCTGAAATTAATGTACTTCTCTGCAGTATTGCATCATTAAGGAAATGCATTATTAAGGTAAACCAATTCAAATCTGATGACAATAAAAGCATTGTGCAGGAGGCATGTTTTTTCTAAGTTTACCTTTAATGCCATCCGAACAGATTGAATAGAAATTAAGAATTATGAATAGTAGAAAATTTCTGAAGATACCAAGGTGCATTCCTAGACTTGTTACCAGAATAACACAACAACAATTATTGACCTGTTGAACTTGAAGACGACCTTTGCCCTCTGCGCGTACGTGACGAGCGCCACGCGCACGTTGAACTCGCCGACGGGCAGCATGTTGACCACGTCATGCACCACTAACCGCATCTGGCTGTCGCCGTGAGAGATGTCCAACAGTAAGGCCACGTCAGCCGCCTCCGTGCACACTGCAGGGAGAGATGTGCACACACTGACCACCCAGTCACCACTCAGTGAATACTTAGGGACCACTCATGACTACTCAGTGACTCATCACTGACTATTCAGCGACTACATGGTCGGCCTGTCTTGTAATGCACCAAACCTACATAGGAACCACCCTGTGCTGCAGACAAACATACGCCAGGAATTAGGAAACCAGTATAAGAAAGGAGAATAAGAAATACTGTAACCTCTGCTTTAAGTAATGAGGTGGTTTCTTTTTCAAAGTCTTGTAACGGCGATGGTCTTATCATAGAAATGGTCTCTGTATAGAGGTGATCTCTTCATAGAAATGCTCTCTTTATACAAGTGGTCTAATTATAAGTTCCACGGTAAGATGGACTCACACTGTGCGTCCCTGCAGAGTCTGTTCTCCACGTCGCTCACCATCTGTTCGGGCCACGCGGCGCTCTCGCCCTCCGCCGCAGGCACGAACCAGATGTGGCGCTGGGTGGCGTCGTTCTGGTTGCTGGTGGCCAAGAAAGGGAACATGGCGTCCTGCCGCGCTCCCGAGTACAGCACCGTGAAGATCCGCACACCGCGGCGCCGCAGAGTGCTGAAAACACACCAGGTCAGTGGCTCGATCCTTTACGTCACTTGCCATAAGTGTTACACCAGGTCATCGGTTTGATCTTTTAGGTAACATGCTACAAGAATAACACCTCGTCATTGGTTTGATCCTAAGTTGTATTTTGTAACAAAAAAGCAGGTCATTGGGTCTGGGGTACAGCATGGGGAAGATCTGGCTGGCGCAGGATTCTGGAAGGACACCAGGCCAGTGGCTCAATCCTATGACAAATTAATACCAGGTGCATCGGGTAAAGCATTGTGAAGATGCCGACCCCACCCTGTCACAGGATGCTGGAAAATTACACCAGGTGTTTGGCTTCATTCATTTTAATGGTAACCATAATGTCACCCCAGACACCAAGGCTACCTTGAATATGGATCTATAGATAACTAATAGCTGAGCCAGAAATATAAGTTTTATACACTCATCCACTAGCTTTCAGAAAAGGGTGGAAACTGGTGAACTTTATGCTTTTTTGCATTCCTTCATGATCACTAAAATTTACTGAAACTACACACTATTTACCCGCTATCACACCATTCATTATCTAGGTCTATACAGTCTGGTTTCACTCACGTGGCGGTGGTGTTTGCGTCGCGGCGGTCACCCGTCATGCGGCTGCCTGCCACCAGCAGCACGACGTCGGGCAGGTCGGGCCGGTCGCCGGGAGACTCGAGCACGCCGAACGTGCTGGCCAGAGCCACGCGCACATCAGACGCCGAGCCAGCAGACGCTGGGGAGAGCTGCAGAGCGGACAGAGGCCGGGGTAATAACACTGGTGGATCCAGGGTTTTTGAAAAGTGGGAGGGAGGGGTCCAGGCACAGGATTTCCATTTGTTTTATTGGATTAATAACCCTGGTTGACGGTTTAAGTGGAATAAAATAAAGAAATCCAGGAAGGAAAAACCGGTGGGGGAGGCACAGGAATTCCATGCCCTAAAAGCAAAAATGTATTCCAGGTTTTTTACCTGATGTTAGGCGCACTTGAAACTATCACATGGGGTTTGGGATGTGCATCAATGGCTAACACAGTAAAATAAAGGGATTTTTTTACGTTCAACTGGCAGATCCAGGTTTCTGGGTGGTGGGTGTGGGGTGGTTTTACCTGTAGCCCCGTTGATGTCTGTGAGCACGGCGTCCAGCGTCTGTGGCGCGTCGAGCCCCCGCACCACCACCGCCTCCGCCGCGTACGCCACCAGCGCCACGTGGGTCTGGTCAGACGCCACGTCCAGCTGCAACAACACAGGCACAGTGACAGCGATTCACGGGGGTTTGGGGGTGGGGGGGGGGGGTGGGGAAGGGTACAAAATAAAAATATCACAGGGACTATGTGCTTTCTGACTTTCATCATTATAACTTGATAATAATCTTATATGCTTCCTATTAGAGCTCGACCCTTCATCCTGGAGCCCACAAATTTAACTTCCTTTGTAAAGGACCTCAGCTAACTGACATGTCAGTCAAAGTCCACCTCAGGAGCACCTGGACAGAGACCACCTGCTGATAGCTGTCTGAGAGGAACCCCTCAATACTGGTGGATGGCAAACTCATACCTTCATCTTGGTACCACAATCTCATGCGCCTCACAAGGACCACCTGGTGACTGGCCTGAGTGAGGAGGTCCGCTAGGAAGGTCTTCATGCTGGTGAAAGCGTCTGGGGGCACAATATGTTACCTCAGTGAGGTGGTGCTTCATGCTGGTGTTGGGTGATAAACAAACCTTCATCTTTGTACCACAACCAAAGCTCCTCCCAAGGATCATGGTGACCTGACCTAAGGACCTCAGGAACCTTCATGTTAAGGTGACCTGGTGAAGAGGTCCAAACTCAAAGGTCATCTTGATAACAATGGGTGTTGATCAAACTCTAAAGGGAGAGCAGGACCTGGGTGAGGAAGCGGCTTGAATGCTCATGGTGGTGGTGGAGTAGACTCATTCCTTCATCTTGGTACCACAATCTAAAACCCAGGCAGAGAGACCCCCTAGCGACTGACCCGGGTGAGGAAGTGACTGACCTGTCTGAGGAGGTCCCTGAGGAAGTACTTCATGCTGGTGAATCCTTCCCCCGGCACGGTGCTGCCGACGTCGACCAGCAGCACGAGGTCGACGGGCCGCGGCCGCTCGCACGCCTCCCGCGGCTCCCGCGCGTACGCAGCGGGGTCAAACGTGTACCTGGAACACCGCGGGGGGAGGTCAATTGGGGGTCAAACGTGTAGAGCTACAGGTCAAACTGATGTAAAACGTGTACTTGTAACAGCTGTAGAGGTAAAACCAGAACCATGGAGGAGATATAGGGTCAAACATATACCTCGAACAGAGCAGGGGTCATGTGCAGGTCAAATCAGGGTCATGTACAGGTCACATGGGGTCAAACATATACACATGTAATACACAAATGTAGATCAGACTGAGGTCAAACGTGTACCTGAAAACCAGGGGTTACGTGCAGGTCAAATTGGGGTCATCACGGTCACTTGTGAAATAATGATAATACAGCAAAATGTCACCACAAAGACACCTTATATTATTGAAAAGAACTCCTCACTATTACCCCCCCCCCACACACACACACACACCCTCCGGGCATGGGTCTGAAACTGGGTTGATGGAGGTCAGATGAGGGGGAGTTCAAAGCAAGTGAACATCAAAGTTCATGCAGACGTCCACCAACGGGCACATGGGACCTGTCGGTGTCAGGAGGGTCTCACACAGAGCTCTCAATCAGTAGTGGGGTTGTGTGGAGTTCTCATTGTTTGGTCATCATAGGGATCAGGGCAGCCAAAAGGTAGGTCAACAGGTGAGAGGAGAGGTTTGTGCTCACTGTATACAATGGCACTCTTTATATTGTTAGGCTGTCTTGGTGAAAGTAGGTTTATTGGTCAGTATTGATGTGTGTGGTCAGTCTATGTATCTGCACTGGCAGCTGTTGTGAGTTTGGTCATGATATTTTCTAAAGTGTATTGTGTGCAGTACTGTGAAGTTTGATTGACGTCAAATATGTGACAAATACGAAATCCTAAATATGCTGCATATTTACACACAAAAATCCCTCTCTTCAGACGCCCGAGTATGAAGATGTATCAATATAGAAAAAATGATCTCTGTATGGTGGCTGTGCTCAATTCATGAATTTTGGGACTGTGAGGACTGGTCTTATAGAGTGCTCATTTTTTTATTGCAGGTTCTATTGTACCATGCCGGTACTACAGTAGCTGTCCTTTACACTGCACCATTGTCTCATTCAGTGTACGAGCTCGATATAAAATTACTGATTCCAAATGTACTTTGTAATGTAACAACGAAGACAAAGATAACAATCAACACCCAGGAGTCTAAACTGTGGTATTTTGTCTTGTCAACAACGGAATGGCCTTTTACGTAACGAATTGATGCAATTCATGTCATACAAAGAACATAATGACATTCCTACGCAAATAATCAGTACAGTTGTACCCGTCTATAAAGACCATCCGAGAGCTGGCCTCAAGGGGCTCCTAAGAAAGGTAGCCTCTTTGTGGAGGTTGAGGTTGTCTTTTTCCGGAGGTTTAGAACTCCTTGCCATGGTCCTTTAAGAGACGTGGTCTTTTATGAGACGTGGTCTTTTAGGCAGGCGTTCATAAAAGTTGGTTATAATAGAGGTTCCTAACCCCTAAGAGACAGGGTGTATCTAATAACTATATGATCATTCCAAGATCAGCCAGCACAATACAATCATATATATTTCCATACAATATTGTTAATGCAATCAATTAGGAGCCATGTATATCATGTTACAAGGTAGGAAAAGAAGATAACATTCCTGGCGGGGTATAGCCTGATGATCAGTGTAAGATATAGCCGTGGCCCCACAATGACGTGATTGTGCCCTGTAGATGGGGTCTGACTGAGGTCTGTACGGGAATAATTAGCTGCTTTATGCTGACAGAAAGAAAAGTCTCTTTATGATCAGCCATCGCAGTACTGTACAACCTACCGCATTTATAATGATACTATAGTGGAATCGCCTATTTCGTAGAAAGATCCGGTGGGTGCTTCACTTTCATCTGGTTGTTGGCATGTCTGCTGTTGATCGCGAGTACAAAACCCACGAGATTCCTTATTAAATGTTAAGTGAGCCCCCTCTAACATTGAATAAAAATCTGGATCAACATTTTTAATGAGAGTACAGTAGAAATATCCAAATAAGATCACCGCACAAGGCTCAAGTGGTCTCAGTAGAGAGGTGGTCTCTATACCGAGGTTCATTTTAATGATGTTTAAACCCGTGATAAATGGTCTTATTACATAAGTTGACTTATTACAGGGGTGGTCTTTGTATAGAGGTCGTAATTGAATGTATTGTAGAGTTCCCAAAGCTTGATTAAAAATACACCTCCATAAAGAGACCACATGCCTATTGAGATCACTTGAAGCCAGTCGATTGTGTGGTCACAACAGAGAGGTTGCACTGTCACTGAACGATAAAGAAAAGTGGTTTTACCACAATAGGAGACATCACAGCGTGTGTACTAAATGCCGGGCGAGACCCACCGGCCGCGTGAATGGGTGAAAGGGCCAAATTAACACCGTGTATAGACTAATTAACGATGAATGCATTGGGAACAGTTTGCCCAATTTGCAAGATGTTACGGTAATAACACACGATGAATACTTGTAATTTAGTAAACGTCAAAACACACACTTCTTCTTTATACCCGGGGCTCAAATTATAAACTGCGCAGACGCGAAAGCTTTTAAGATGTTGATCGTTCGTAAAATAGTTTCAAAGTCCATTTTTATAACATTTACCGCATACGTTCTCGACCAACAAAGCAGATAATAAGATGTTTGGCTTCCAAATCATCACTTTGGAGACTGGAAGAGAATGAAAGGAGCGAAGCAAGAGTTTGATTGGTCACTAGTGGCGATGTGCTCCTGTCTCTTGCATTGTATGCTACTCTGGGAGTTTAAAAGTGGATCTAGTGTTGGCAGAGCAGATGAATACACGGACTGCTAGCCGGGGGGGATGGGGGGGGGGCTTCCATATATCGGTCGACGGGTATGCTCCCCCACCATTGCACCCTGGCACCTCCCCTAGCAGCTATGAATGCCCATGCTTTTCACTGTCCAGAAGCTATGAAATGGAATTTTGTGATGCCCAGCAGCTATGAAAACTCTATTTTGGCATAGCAGCTATAAAGTACCTCTCTTCCCATCCCAGACTTCTCATTTGCCATTTCCACGTGTCTTTGCTCTCACTTAAACTGCTTGTCTTTATACAATGCAACTGTGAAATACCTAATTGTTGTCGTATCCAGCTTTGAAATAGGTATTTTTGATGAAAATTCGCTATGAAATTGCGCACCGAAAATTTGCGGGGGGGGGCATCCACGGCAGACGGTCAATGGGTTCGATTCTGGTCGGGTCTGGTGATGTATCTTGAGCAAATTCATCCCTAACTGCACGCTAATGTGAGTGCTGAATACCACGGACTACTGTGCCAAATTATGGGAGTGGAGAAAGATAGTAGTCTTAAATAATGCCAATGACCTGGTGCAAATGTAAAGTCACTCCATCACAATAACAGTGAATTGCAATTGCAAAATAACCCCATTTACATCTTACAAAGTTACAGTTATCATCAACACCACTTTAGAATATCAAATCACCTGTCTTGATAGAGGGTTTCTACTGTAGTGACCTATTTACAAGCAGCTACAAGCAAAAGTAAACACCCAGACCTGTAATTGAAAACTTGTGTGCAAATTATGGTAAGAATTATGAAAAGGTTACATAGAGAGACACAAAACTACAACTGGGGAAGGCTGTAGGGTTATTAAGTGTTATCTGCTGTATAAATGTTTGTGTATATGATCAGCTCCTTGTACGGGCGCTACATTCACAATGTTTGGCTCCAATTACATTGGAATGTTTTCTAAGAATTGACATTAGGTTATAATTTGTTCTGTACTAATGATGATTTTAAAGCAAAATGATTTTCCATCCAGGTATCTTTTTTTATTAAACCATTTGTCCCCATACAAGTAAGAGCAAACTTTGAAAAGCGATGACCTCTATCAACACACCACTTTGCAAGCTTTTATTTTAGCTTAACTGGCACATCCAGGTTTTCGGCAAAGGGGGGGGCAAACGCACATGATTTCTTGTAGTTGCGAATGTTCGCGATGTCAAAAACCCTATGAAAAAGAAAGTGGGGGGGGGGGGGTAAAGAAGGGATCTGTCTATGATCTTAATAAACTACTACCACTGCAACCTCTGCCTTAAGATGTCACCTCCCTATAAAACCACAAAAACCTCCTAGATAAATCCACTACCTCTCTAATGAGACCACTAGAGGCCGAGTGGTGTCAATAGAAGATTCTCCTATGCTGATTCACATGCCAAATAATGATTTTTTTCTCAATCAATCTGACATGACCCCCCCCTCCCGCACACACACACCTGTCGAGTGAGCAGCGCACCTGAAGGCACCATCCCAGTCCGGCATAACCTCCAGTTAACACACCTCCCCTTTTTTACACAGACCACCTCCATACTAAGGCCACTAGTCGCAGTGCCAAGTCCTCATGAAGACACAACCACCGACCTCTATACAGAGACCACCTCTCCATTACGACCTCTCGCGGGCTGACAGAGCGGTGCTGTTGTTGCACCTGCGCTGTGCACTCAGCATCACCCGGTAACCATGGAAACAGCCAGGCCAGTGAACGCACAAAGTCAATATTTGGACGAGAGGTGAACATTATTGTGTGTTGTATCACTTTGCATTGTTTTTCTATTTGTTTTCGTTTGTTTTTTCACTTGGGAAAGGCCAAAGATGTAGAAATTACCCTGTATAGTAAGCTGAGGGTGTGGCCGGTGCTCGGCAGGAGGCTTATATCGCATCTGAGCTGTAGCCGTATACACATATAGTATAATATTGCAATAAATACATAGGTTTAAAGCAATGAATTGCTAAAAAAAAATAGGTTATTTTGTATGTGAATCTGCACAGAGCATCGTCATTTGACGGCAATCTGCACCCAGGTGCATTAGTTACCATAGTTACCTATATGGCATGCACGGGTTAAAGTGTCTATTTCTGATGGGAAAATTTCATTGAGGTCGACTTAAGTCGTAAGCAGATTCAATGCCTTTGTAGTTGACCATGTCAGATCGTACGTCTAACGTGACTGAAGTCACATTTTACGCACCTTTCTGATTAGTTTGAAATGTTGGTAAGTCATCCAGCTAAAATACGGTGTTTGAATGAGGGGTTATTTTAATCACTTATGAATCAAATCAATCAGATCAGGACACGGTAACAAAAGCTACAGTCGTGAGAACCTCTCTATTAAGACCACGCGAGAGACTTGCTTAAGTAACCTAGATGTTTGTGAACTATAGAGGCGGTCCTGATGTAGAATGTCTATTAATGTGGGGATCCTACTCTATCAAGCCTCTTCTTTTATGATAAATCATAACTCTCTGACTTTTATTCAAGAGAAAGAAAAACAGAGCAGTGAAACCAAATAGAATTTATCATAACCTTTGCCTTTTCATCACAGTAGAACCTCCAATTAAAACCACTTCTATGATAAGACCACGTCTAAAACTAATTAAGACACAATTTCAACTGGTTCAAAACCTTACACTGGTGAGCACTGATAACTTCCTTAACCAGAACACCTCTCTATTGAGACCACTTGACACCAGGCACAAGGGTGGCCGTCTACTGAACTCTCCTCTATGCTGTGGTGGGGGTCTCGGCTGGGGTCCTGCCGGCGGGTCCGTACCACAAACATTGTGACAGCGTGCACTAACATCGCCCGCTGGGGGGTCCCGTGGCAGCTATGTGCGGAATGGGGGCGACGTCCCTACACAGGGTTCAGTCTCACAGTTTCTTTTTTAATTTTAAAAGCTGTATATGTAATTTGCTTGTTTATAGTCGCCATGTCACTGTTATCTACTGAATATTGACACACACCAGGTCATTGGCATCATTGTCACATTATATCTTTCTCAACTTCCTGGGGAGCATACAGCATATTGCTACCTTTGTGCAGACGTGCTAATCACTCACATTATCTTTCATTCCAGAGACCTGTACCTATTTAACGTGTAGGTACCACGCAGCAGTATGCACCCTGTTGGGATTAGTTCGATCACCATCTGAATCGGTAGTAGGCTTCGTAAACAGAAGGTCGTGGGTTCGATTCCCGGTCGGGTCTGGGTGTTGGTGGTTGTGTCTAGCAGTTGGTCTTTACGCCAAGCTGTAGGTATGAGCCGTTATTTCCATTCATCCATCACATCATTATGAGGTACAATATATGGCATATGACATATATACTACATGTGTTGGTGTGTGAGAATATAGACATATTGTCTAATCCAGTGTACACACCATATTATGACGTATGCACTCACACGCCTGATTCACACTACGCGAATATCTGCGATCTCTGGCGACAGTCTAGCAGCATGCCCAAGAAGTATGTATAGGACTTAGCAAAACCATATACAGACATATTGACCTCGTTTCTATTGTACACACCATATCATGACACGTGTACACCTGATTCATACTCCGCAAATATCTGCGATCCCTGGCGACAGTATAAAACCAGTCGACCCACCAGTCCACAACACCATGACTGATTCGACAACAACATCAGCACTCCCATCTAAGACCTAGTTTCCTTACAACAGTATAAAACCAGCCTCTGAATCAGCACCAACAACATTAAGAGTGCACATGCTTGAAAACGGCCGTGTCGCCGTGCTACTTTTAACCCTCACAGGGTCCGTGCCGGTGTTGACGTTATCTCCACAATCGCTTGTTTCAATCAAGATTCCATTAAACCAATTTACCAATACATAAAGCCACAAACGCTGCCCTGAATGGCCGCAGTAGCTGTGGGTCAGGGCCGCATGTCGCTGTCAGCCGGCATTCCACACCACAATGGCTTATAATTGGGTTTTTAGGGAAATTAGAGGGTTGAGTTTGGGGTCGGGAGGCCATGGCCCTTGAGACGGAATCTACAATGGACAAAGGACAGGAAAACAAAATCAAAATGCCGCCTCTATAATGAGACCATCTCTGTAATGAGGCCACATCTGTATAGAGAGGACATTGATAAAGAGACCACTACAAATGAAAGGACTACTACTTTTACAAAGTGACCACGTTTGAGGATTTCAACCCTTCCCATAAAGACACCACCATGAACCTGCGTACATAGACCACCTGTCTATTGAGAACACTTCAAAAGAGAGCAGCTGGTGGTCTTGAAAAAAGAGATAGTCAGACTGGTTACAATACCCCCAGCTGTGCACTAGAGCACCCAAACTGGCTACAGGCCGCTGTAATGTATTCACTAAGCACTAACAGTAACAGCTACATGCTCTATTAGCACTAATGCGTCCCTACCACCCTACAAATCCCCATACAATAAGACCCTCCAGCCCTCCAGGGCAGCGGGGCAGCGCGTGACAAGTCTCAATGGTTGCTAGGTCAAGTGGGCGGGTGCTGCCGGGCTCCTGTTTGTGGTGGACTCACAGTAGATGGTGGTCAGAACCACTCACAACAGCTCCCTCATGTGTGAAATATTACATGAAATAAACTCACTTGTTCGCTCTCGGGACGTATCCGCCGCTACTGGCAGACTTGGGTGTGGGACAGCGTACATGACCTGTCCTGTGTGCGCCAACTGTCTGTGTCAAAACCTCTAGTGTGCGTATGATTTCGTGTGTCTTTTTAAAATCTAGTTTGATGTTGAAGTCTTTCAGATTTACATTGATTGTTTTTTCAATATTTACATTGCTGACGTACACAAACGTTTAGCTTACGTTTTTGTCGTACACAAACGTTTAGCGTAGATACGTACGTACGTACGTACGTTTGTAGTTTAACTGTTAGTACGTAATACGTGGTTGAGCGACGTTGTACGTGACAGATATATATAAAATAATCTTTTTCCTTGCTTTTTAATCACAAGAAATAATTTATTTGGTTTGAAATGTAGACATAAACAACCACCAAATTTTACAGATAGTACATACATAATTTGGAGTGTGTACGTCTTCTGGTTATAAAGCCTTTGGGACACAAACAAATCCCTTCTTCCTTTATATATAGAGGAGGTCTATAGATCTAGATTGTAGTAATCTTCTCTTAAAGAGTGTAGTATTGCGTAGAATACGAATAGGACTGTTAAATGTATATAGAAAGTAAGTATCCATGGACATGAAAAATAAGCCTGGTGTAGGTGATGTAACAAGGCATATGGAAGTATCTTATTAACTCTATTTTGTTTCCAACCACAGATTGAAGAGAAAACTATATCATCCAAATAGATACTGTATGGCAGCATTTTGTTAGTTTTACTTTATTTTCCAACAGAAGGGGGCAAACGATAGCATTGAAAACGTCATTATTATAGCTAATTGTTGTTTCTTTGACAATTGTCATTGAATTAGTAAAGGAATGCAACTGAGGACGAAAATAAACCAGCGTCAAAGGCTGCGCAGTGACCTTGACCCCTGCCTGGTGCCGGTCACGTGCCCAGGCCAGGTGACGGATGGACAGAAGGACGCAGAGGACGAGTGCGGAGATTCTCGCGCCTTCTGTGCTTTGTTAACGGTTTTAGCCAGTGATTACAACCGTTATTATTGAACAGAAAGCTTGGAATGTCACCTCGGCCTCTCAATTGGGGTCAAAGACGTCCTCCTTTTTTACATGTCAGTTTAGTTGCATTTTTTTCGGAGGTGGGGGGGGGGGGACCTCATGACAAGAGAACCTTGAATTTTAGAAGCCGATATCTATAATGTCTATAAGCAGACCATTTTTATGGTTCCAATCTCATATATAGAGGCCACAGAGAACGTGTATAAAGAGACCACTTCTCTATGGAGACCACTCGAAAAAAGACCACTTGGAGGTCTTAATAGAGAACTTCAACTGCATATACAGTTCATGAAATATTCTTTTCCTTGGACGGGTATAGTTATGGAAGATGCGACTATAAGACGGTCAAATGTCAAGTCAACTGGGTACAAGATCAGTCCATCTTGAGACTGGAGGGTCTTGAACTTGTGCAAGTGGCGGAAATAACATTAAAGGAACATCATTGTCATGTCCATCGTACTCTCCTTTACACCGTTGACCTTGAGACGAGCTGTTCACGTGGTGCTGCAGGTTCAGTCGGTGTTATTAGCTCCTGCGATCAGGGGGCATGTGGCATGGCCCACGGGGGTGTGGAAGACTATAGGGGGTGGGAGGTTAAAACGCATCAACTTGGTCTTGTGTTTGTTTTTTTTGTTTTTTTTGAAAATGTAGTGTCTCATATTTCATAACCCCCCCCCCCCTCTTCGGCCCTCGTTGTACTAAATGATAGACTGCTAGATTCATAGAAAGCAGGAACGACGCAAACATCTGAAAATTCCAATGTAGCAGCTTTTCCAAATCACGTGAAGTAAGCAGAAGTCAGTGAAAATAGCTGAAACATGTCGACCATTGAAGAAATGAGGTTCTTTTACGACCGTATTGTTTACATTCTTGTATTGTTGTATTTAGGAACCCCCAGATGAAAACATACACCTCAACTACTGCCAAAACCCAGTGATTGCCATACAATAAGACATACTGTCCAGGGTCTATCATATAAGAGACAAACTTTTCAAAATGCATTGTGCTTTAATTACCATAAACCATTGTCTGACGCCGACACTTTTTCAAAAATACCAGTTTTAGCAGAAACCAGTGACAAGTCTGTCTGCCAAGAACCTGAGAGACAAGAGGTGTACCGGTAATGGCGGTGTAATGACTTGGTGTGTCAGTGAGACGTCTTAAAGCAGCATTGTGTCAGAACCCGGGTTCTGCTGCCAAGCTGCCATGTGCTGGACATATACATCACTAGGCAGAGGTCTGCTAAATACCTGATGTCTCATCGGTTTGGTTTAAATCGTGTTAGTGCTAACACCACCCATGCCCGTGGTGCTGTTTTAATGTATGCCTTAAGAGCCAGTCAGATTCACGTTCTAGTAGATATAATACTTATTGAAGAATACTTTGTATGCATTTGAGATCTTATCATCGATAAACGAGTGCCAATCGTGACAGATTCTAACGCTAATGGATCATAGACAGATCCGGGGTGGGGGTGGGTAGGGGGGCACCCACCCCCTCTTTTCCACCAAACATATCTCATTTTCATGTGTTTGTTCTGTTTTGTTGCATCCCCAACCTATTCCACAAACCTGCATTTGCCACTGTGCATATGAGTGACCGTAGATTAGATCAATAGGCCCATGCATATTGTATGAGGTATCTAAACGGCGCACTATAGACCGGTCATACTCATTGCCACAGTGCAATATATAATATTTATGGCAATGGAGGGAAATTCCTCACTGACTAAAATAGGTCAGGTATATAGCCACGGTACATTGACAACCCAGCTTTTGACCACTAGGGAGGGAGTTATCTGACACACAGCATTTGACCAGAGGGAGAATATAGTCACAGCCACCAGTGTTTGCATCTTTAACACCAGGTAGACTCGCAAGGTCGTTCAATAGTGCCCGGTGCTGCAGAAATAGTGGTGATGACCCTACAGTTTAGGTGCATGAACCCTCGGGGTGTAAGTGTGTGGGTTATACAGTCGACCCTCTCTATTAGGACCATCTTTGGGGGCAGTGTCAGGTGGTCTCAATACAGAGGTGGTCTCTTTATAGAGGTTCATTTTGGTAGCTTTATGAAGGTGTGGGACAGTGAAAAGTGGTCTTATTATAGAGATGGTCTCTATATGGAGTTGGACTTAATTGGAGGCTATACTGTATGGTATGTCACTGGTCAAGGCGACACCGGACACCAAGAGACAAGTGACCACACCTCGGGCAGTGAGTGACCACCACTGTCTGTAGTAGCAGCCTGTATGTTATGTAGTGGAATGGACAGCTCTGTTCTTGATTGCAAATAAGGAGGGCAAAGGTATTATAATACGGTTTAATCAAGAAAGTGTAATAATACGTCTTAGTAATTTAATCAAGACCACGTCTATAAAAAGACTACTTCGACAACAACATCACGTGTTTTGGTGCAAATGTTAACGTGTCTATTGAAACCACAACATCATCTATTTTAGACTTATCATTCAAATCACAAGTTGTTGTAACACTGGATTATGTAGATAGCTTCCAGCACACCGACGATGCCGAAATCAGACCAACCCAAACCTAAAGGGTGGTCTTACTAGAGAGTTCCTCCTGTCAACCACTCTCTCTACCCACAACCACTGTGGATTCGCCGCCTGTGATATGCCAACATTAATAGCAGCCTGCATGTTACCTGTACAGTATAAGATAGATTGCCGTAGATCGACGATGCTAAACCAAACTAAAAGAAACCAAATGACAGTCTTACTAGAGATGTTCCACGTACACGTCCACCACACACGTACCCCCCCCCCCCGCCGCCTGCGAGGCCCCGGGACGTCACCTGACACCAGCCACACCCCGCAGTCACGACGGCGGACATGTTACACCTTACAGCAGTGTAAGTGATGGAGGGCGCAAATAGCATCAGGGATGATTGAAATGTAGGTTACTGAATTACTGGTGTTTTTGTTTGTGTTTTTGTTTGTTTGCCAGTCATTACCAAAACGTACAACTGAAATGAAGTTCTTGATGGAAACGTATAAGTAGCAACTAACATGAAGCTATAGGTCCAAAATCTTGACCTTGATGGTCAAAGATGGATCCACTGGGTGAACTAGAATGACGGTAACCCATAGAACTTCTATAGAACCATAGAACAATTTTTTTCTGCACACACAGCCAAATAAAAAGAATTCAAAACCAGCAGCATGAAGAATAATTATGCACAAATACAAACAGCTAACTCCATTCTCACAAAACGTAGTCTACACAATAATCAATGTGCACCCAATCGCCACCCCCTCATCCATGAAAAACAATAGTGTTAGTACTAGTTTTAATTACTGTAGATCTACTGTGTCAGTATAATAAACAAAGTTTTGACTTGACTTTGACTATTAGTAATCCCCCCCGGCATCCATCCACAAAAAGCAAAAACAAAATGAAAAATAGATCTCCATCCACACCTCCCAAATCCCCCCTACCCAACCACGACCCCCCCCCCCCGATCACACACACAGACCTGGTGGCGGGGTACTGCTGGGCCGAGGCCGCCGCCAGTAGCAGCAGGGGCAGCAGGCAGACCAGCATACTGGGGCTCACGGTCCCGTAGTCAGCAGCGTGAGAGGCTTCTAGCCCTGGTCTCCGCAGCAGAGCTAGTGTGGAGATTCCAGTCCTTATCGGTCTCTGTTGTTATCCTCAGAGTACCGGCGAAACTGTTACGGTGAGATTTTGTCAGTATCCTGTGCAGAAATTAGTGATTGTTTCACAAAAACTGCATATATCCAAAGTTAATGCTATACTAGTGTAAATATACGGTAATATTCAAATTACTCTATCTAAAAACATAAAAGAGCATAATTGGTAAGCTTTTCTGTTTTCTCAGTATATCAACCAAAAATATTGAACTTTGAGTGTATTATATTATTTATGATCTCCATGTATTAACTGAGTGCACAGAAAAGCTTTCCAATTATGCTGCACTTTATTTTTAAAAGTCAAACTCTTCTAACTTTAGTTCAATGTATTAATAACTCCAAAAGATTGACATCCCAATTAAATATCCATAGGTATCCTCAAAATAGCGATTTCTATCCAAATATAGGTCTAAGCTAGTCAAAAAAATAGTTTTATTTCCCTAAGACACCTTGATTTGCTATTACTCCAGGGGTGTAATTTTCTCCAGTGTTGTCTACCATTTGAAAAGTCTGCAATTTTAAAACTGTCTTTAAATAGTGCTGTCCTTTACAAAAACACAAAACTGCTACACATCCATGAAGTTGTGTTTCTAATGATGTTTTTTCAAACAAACACTCCTACCACACTGATTTTGCTTCTAACACACTAATTAGAGAACATCATCATTGAATCTTCCAAGTTCAGCATCATCAAATAGCCATCATTGCCGTGCAATTGGAAAATAATTATTATGCAAAATAAACTTACAAAAATACGTGATCACCATTAAGACACACACTGTGGCTGAAATACCAAATAAAACTGTTAATAAAAGATGCTGTCTTCTCTTCTCTGTGACTTTGCAGCCGAAATTTGCCCCAAATGCGTTTTTCCTCGATGTGTTTCTGAGGCGCAGTTTTTATGCCGATTCCGGGGCCCGCTTGGTGCAGTCGCCGCGCTCCACGATCACAATAGACTCTTGCAGCGTGCGGAACATTGGACAGGTAACAAATTCTCATTATTCAGGTGCCCGTAATACAGTGAAACATCTGATCAAGACCAACTCTATTAGGCGACCACTGTTATAATACGACCATTTTTTTATGGCATCAAACTTCCTTTTAAGACACCACCGAGAAGAACTGGCATAAAGATACCACCTCTGTATAAGGAGATAGCGAGAGGTCAGTTCCCCGGTTTGATAAAGATGTTCCTCTGCACGTATTTTGAAAGGTTAAGACACTGACCAAACAGGTGAGTTTACGAGTTTCTTGCCCCGAGGACCGTCTTGTTATGAGAAACTTAAACTGGGCGATTTGAACTGGGGAATGTTCAAATGGATAAACTAAGGGTCAGACAGTCCCCAATATTGAAGCCGAAACAGCCGTTGCATTGTTGTCGTTTGCTACCTATATATCTCATCAGACCGCAGGCGTGTTTTGCAAGGAAGTGGAGTGATATTGAATATCACGTTAGTGCAAATACGAATGTGGTATTTCATTTATCACACATATCGTGTTTCAACAACAAATAAATTAGAAGCATATTATTTTAAGAATAAATGCACGCATCATGTTATTCTCTTTCACAATAGAATGCAAACTGAACTTAATATGTTGTGGTCAATTCCTGGATATCAATAACAGTTCAAAGGGGCATGAACATTTTGCGGGTTGTATGGGGGGTCATATAGCGAGAATATGATTGGTGATTTGCCCTAAATCTTGATTGTGAATTGTGAACTGTCTGTATTTACGTGTGTGAAATGTGATGCAACCTATGCAGTTACAATTCATGAGGATTGGTGAACGACGATAAAATGTATTGGTGACTGGTGATTTAGGCAAAAAGTGTTGGTGAATGAATTGTCATCAACATATATAGATACTGCAGTTAAAGAAGACGATAACCCATGACATTAATCGTCAATGTATGATAAATCTTGTCATCAAAGCATATCACATCACACATCCTACTGTACAGTATTAAAACAGACATGTAAAACATTCGTGACTGTCAGACTGGGGTTTATTAGTCATTCTGTCAGGTTGGTAATCTGAGAGGTTAATTAATCAACTGTTGAAGGTTTATTGCGCTGCTGCTGTCATGTTATATGGTCACTCAGCGGCCAAGGTTACAGGGCTTTGTGCTGTGTCCATATAACTAATACTAAAGCTCAATCATTAACACCTAGGTGGATAATTATATAACATTTTACTGCACCCTGTATACATCCATGTTAGGGGCTCTTAGAGCATTTACACCAGTCTGAATGACTGACTGCTTATATTGTGATTATGTCATGGTATGTTGTTATTACGTCAGTGACTAATTCTCACCTAACCAAAGGATAGGTCGTCACGTCACTTAGATATATGGCACAATGGACTGGGATTCTAATTCCATGAGCTGTATTGGACCATACAGAAGGTCCTCTTTATTAAGGCGACCCCCGGCATTGGCTCAATTGGTCTCAGTAGAGAGGTGGTCTCCTTATGGAGGTTAATGTTGGACTCTCGGTGAAGTTTTTAGACTGTGAAATATTGGTCTTATTACAGAGTTGGTCTCAATAGAGAGGTGATCTTACAATCCTGTTCTTTTACGTTTAGCAGCAAGTTATAGAGCAGAACTATCAATATCCATCCTCATGCATTTCGGGCTCATTATTCAATGGCAAGTTATTGAAAATGAGCGATATTGTAAGACCGCGTAAATAGAATCCACTGGAGCCAGTATCTGACTTAGAGCAGAAGACTCCATTCCCAGCCTCTCACTTGTCAACCATTTGACTAGCAGTGTATCTAATATATAAACATGATCCTTCATTGTATAGCTCTGACATGTAGTTCATGATGACCTATTTCCATGTATAATCTACCTGAGTACAGAGGAGCCTCTCTGTGAAGACAGGATCAATCCGAAACTATCTCTTTATAACCTATGCATGTTTGGAGACATGAAAAGTGGTCCTACAAAATAAAAGAAATGGTCTTTTGATAGAGGTGTTATCATTAACAAGGTGGTGTTTTGAATGTGGTGATTTAAGTGAAGGTTGCATCGTATCCACGAACCCACTTTGGTGACGTTTGAGTCGATTGTGCTGGGTTTTGAAACTTGGACAGGTCATCAATTTATCATACAGGCCACTTACTGAGTATTGGACATTGGGGGTGTAGTTATATATTTAGCAGGTAGTGAGCAGAAGGAACAAAGGCTGCTCAGGCTGTAATGGAGATTTATTGAATATGCCATTCTGCAATCTCACCGAATTTAATTTCATTTTTTTAAATAAAATATGTGGGAGTATTAAACAATTCCCCTTCTCTATTCAGACCACCCACACCTAGTGGTTGTATTGGAGAGGCTCTATTCTCCCATGTTTGCTGACAATACTCGATTCTGATTGGTTAAGAGGTGGAGTGAAGAAATTGATCTCCTACACTGCAAAGGTGAAAACCTGAATATAGTATATAAACATGGGAGACTTTGTTTTATTGTAAATTGAATTGTAACAAGCCCAAACTAGAGTGGGATATTTACATGCACAGCAGTGATTGGTCAAAATAATTTGACACAAATTAGTTCGGTCAAAAAGATAATTGATACAAGCATGAAATAAAGTAATGTGCATGTCTGTGTGTCCGTGCTCTATAGAAATATCAGCCTTGGCAGAATAAACCTCCACAGTGTTACCGATGATTACCAACACCGTGACCACACATGTATGTAACACGCCCTACTGCTGCACTTAATGGTGGTCATGACACCAACTCTACAGCAAATTACACAAACACACACATATATTCACTTCAATCGCTGACGTTTGGCAGCGAGGCCTGTGTGGGTGTTGTGATAACTATTTATGGCTGTGTGGGCGGCACCGAGTCCGGGCGTTGCTCCAACATACCAACAGGATTCCGGGGAACATCGGCGGTGATGTTGTTATTAGCACTAAAACATAAAACACTGGTGCGCATCCGGGTGTGTGGGTGTGCACATGGAGCCAAATAGACTGTTTGCATGAGATGTTGTTCTGTTAGAACGTCTCTGTTAAGACCTGCTTATAAGTGGTCATCTTTCATCATTCCGTGTTGATGGGCTCCTTGAGAACCATTATTTGACGAATATGAGAGACGGTAGCTTGTTGTGGGCCTCTTTGAGAAGGTCCTTGTAGTATGTTCTTGAAGTACTATTGCATTTTTTTATAGTTCTTGTTGTTGTTTTTCATTTTCTGCTGCCTTATATCCGAAAAATAATAAAGTCCTATTCTAAATTTACATTTATTTGTACATGTTTCGGCATCTTCAGTGCCCTTCTCAACTTTATAAAGTTGCAAAATATGTTTTAGGGACTATTTTCTCCCTCAGTGGCCTGGAGCCCTGTAACCCGGTCTCGGCCATACACAGGATTCCCACGTGCTTTTGTTTATAGATAGACCGCAGTGTATCCATGCGCATGGTGTTTTTAATAGCATTTATACGCTCTCTTGTAAACATTGAGTGATAAAAAAAGAAGTATCTATAAATCTCAACCGCTATTACTTGATCAGCCTAGCCTGGCCCAGGCCTCCAGTTACTACATGTGTGTTGTTACAGTTTTTAACCAATGATAAAATCTGCAACTGTTCGTCACCCCACCCTTACAACAAATGTATTTTTCTCTGGGGAAAACACGTAATTATAATACTCTTACAACCGACTAATACCGTGTTTACAACCAAATAATGCCGTGCTTTACCATTCTCAACGAGAGGTCAATGATTTCATGTTTAAAGTTAATGTTTGGAGTGAATACACAAACACATTTTCACATAATTCATGCTATGTTTGTTAAGTTAGAATTAGTTTATGTTTTACTTGGTACACATGATACAATCTCGGTGTTTTAGAAACAATTAAGAATGAGAACGTTATGACATGATTTATTTTACAATAAAAACTAAGGAGTGATGTTTTACTGCATGATGACGCACGTTAAATCAAAACAACAAGATGACTCTGTCAGTTCATCACCGTTTTATTGCATATTTAAGGGGGTTTTATGGACGCGCTTTAACACTTTGATGCACCACGCAGTGTTGTTTGGTTTTGTTCACGTCTCGGCAGATCCTATCTCCCAGCAGCACGTATGGCCCTGCAGGAAATAACAGCTCGGGGCTGGCAACTTTTGAGGAGGGCTGGCTGATTTTTTAAACTAATCAGTCCAAAAGGACAATGTATTGTGATGGTAACAAAATATGCTTTATGCCAGAATAGGGGTTCAAAACTATTTAAAACGCCTGTAGCATTTCACACCCATCCCGTATATTCTTTGTTTAAACTATCGTAGCACATCTATTGATGAACAACAATATAGGGTAAGTGGTGTCAGAATGAAGCCATTTACTTATATTTTCGTAAGATAAACACTATTTTGATGATTCACTAAAATTACATGATCTTTGCTTTGCGAATTAGACAAGTTGGGGTGTCTTTGGGGTTTGGCTGTCAAGATATAGGAGGTCTTCGATATTTTGTTATCTAAAAATGTGGGGTCTTTCTGCTGAGCATATATACCCAACCCGACTGTGGAGAGAGGGGATGCAAAAATCCGGTTATATGCTTCTGATGTTGGATTTGATACAGCATTTTTAATGCTCATTTGACTCATATATTAACTCCAATGAACTCTGGTTTCCATTAAATGACCACCGTGCACCCCTATGAAAAAAGACTAAAGTCTATAGCAAAACCACTTTTCAGAATCCTGAATTCCCCATAAATAGACCACCTCTCCATTAAAGCAACTTGATACCAGTCATGAGTGTTGTCCCAATAGAGAGGTTCTACCGTAACACCATAAATGATCAAGGCGGCGCCGCCGCAAGAGCCGGTCGGCCATGGCTGTCACGTGACCTGTGACCTTTCACCTCGCAGTGCTAACAGGTGCTTTGATGGGGCGTCACGGCGGTAAACGTCACGCAAACTGTGGGTATTTGTCAGATACACAAACAAAAGCACGTGGCTTTCACAGTGTATTGTTTATATCTTTGGGTTATTGTTGGTATCTTGTGGGCATCGTGGCCTTAAAACAAGAATTCTGTGTACTGTTTACTAAAACAAAACAATTGTTTGTAGCCATGGTGCACCTGGCGGCAAAAATGGTACTAATATGAAATGTGGTCTATTAGACTAAAGTACATGCAGTTTTCATGATGTGCCGAATTGGGAGGAAACATTGATGTCAAACCCGCTGTAACGGTGATTTATTACATTATGACATTCAATTCTAAGATCACATATAATGGAATAACCAACTCACTTTTCCCTCGACTGCAAACCACATTGAAAAAGACACCACAAACGTCCATAAAGAGACCACCTCTATTGAAACCGGTTAAGGTAGAGAACCGGGTGATCCCATTCAATAGGTTCCCCTGTAATGTATGAGCACAGTCCAGCCCGATTGAGGTTAGACCAGCATAAGTCTAACAGTCGTGACTTGCGCCAAACTTAGACTGAGGCCACGGTGTTTTATTATACTCCGCATCCCAGTAATAAAGGCCCATCTGTAAATCACCTCATACATACGCACCCCGGGGGTAGCACTGATAGCCGTCTTAGTCCAAAACATGCCTAGATGCCCAGACCGTGTTTTTGGTGGTGGTGGGGTGGGGGTGGGGGTGGGGTGTCTAGCCTCGAAGAAAATCCAGTCGACATCGTTGTTTCCCTAAATCACCAGTCACCAATACGTCTCATTTTCTTTCACCAATCACCAGGAATTGTAATTGAATAGGTTGCACCAGATTTCACATACTCAAGTACCGGCAGCAACTGACAAATCGCCCTCATTTAGGACAAATCCCATTTTAGCTATCTGACCCCCCCCCCCCACACACACACACACCCGCCCCTGTGTTTGGAGTCAGCAGTTAAAGTGGCAAATAAGCGTCCCCCTAATGACCGCCTAATTATCGCTAATCTCTCGCCCCGGGCCATAGGCTGCTGTCAGTACGGTACAACGTCCAGATAAGGCCACCTTATAATAAGAACAATTTTCATAATGAAGACCACCTGTACATTAAAACCAATTTTAGCACAAATTCTCTATAATTCTCTTATAATTCTTCTACAAATTCTCTACTCATAGGACGCGAATGTTGTAGTAGGGGTGCTTCCATTGGAGACCACCCTTCCAATCAACAGGCTACATAATCATCCTAACGTGGAAGCTCTTGTGGCTGGCTACAAGTAGCCTCATTATAGAGGTGATCTCTCTGTAGAGGTTCGTGGCATTTGTCTGCTAATGTGACAGAACTTACTAGAATGTTCTGATGTTAACAGAACCAAGATGCCCATTGCCCATAACTGGGCAATTCTAATTCTAAACATGGGATTTGAAAATTAGTTAAAATGCAAACACTTCTATGTTATCTAGCATGTTCTGTTGTCATCTGCGGTAAACATGTGCCATTTGTAAAGAAGTCTGCTTTATGGGTATGATTCTCTCCAGCGTCATAGATCATACACCAATTGCAGAATCTGTTGGCTCCATCTCTACGGTATAGGTAAAACTGGTGGGTGAGACAAGGGCACCCACATTGAAACCAAAGAATTGTTAATGTACATACAGTAGTCTATAGACCACCCTGAGAGACAGACCTAAAGTGGTCTGACTAAGAAGGTGATCTCTTTATGTAGGGTTTTGACCAAAGGTTGGTCATATTATTCAGGTGGTCTCCTTTTACTGACGGTCTGGCTGGTTCTTTAGAAACACACTAACACACATACAAGTGATTGTATGAACTAGTTTCCAGATGCCATGTGCAGGAGCGATCACTGTGCTGGCTGTGAGTGGAAATCACCGAGATGTTGATGGTCATGTAGCGTGCTGTAACAGGCGAGCACAGGTGAAAACACTCTACATGTGATATATGTACACCTATGTGTGTGTCTTTGTCAGAAATAAAGAAAAAAAGATGTTCAGTTTCAGCCTGAAGGTCGGATACCATGTATGTGTGTATGTATGTCTTTATTGGGGTTGATGTAAACTTTGGCATTTGAGGTATGAGTAGAACCCTAAAAGCGATTCATTTTGGGAGCTCTCTCTAAATTGTGTATTTTTCACCCAGGGATTTTGGACATCTTTACTGATATTCACCACCAAGAGTGAAATTGGTCACGTATAACTAGGGTTTTACTGAATAGTTCGGTTTTACAGTGGTTTTGGTCAAAAACACTTTGGCCACAAATGATATTAGCATGAGTATTGATTTTTTTTCCAGGTGGACATCACAAAATTCTGCCATGTCAGGATTAAAATAGCTGTTTTTTACACAATCCTACGTGGCCAATTAGCAGCAATGGATAGTTTGATAAAAATCAATATACCTGGTGCAAAATACTCTACAATACAGCATGTTTATGCAATCACCATGTGTTGCTGATCATGTATTGCTGTACTTTTTAGGCAAGACAGGTGAAAAGTGTATTTGTGTCTTTTAACAGTTGAACTTGTTTGTGTTTGCCAGTTTCATCATATGTCTTTTTGGTTGATGTCAAGAGACTAGCGATGCCGTGTCATCCTAGAACAATTATGATTATATTTGGGTTGATGTAACTATAAAATATCCGTGGTATACAGTAGAACCTGTCTAAAGCGATCACTTGTGGTCTCGGCTGCGGGGGGTTTGGTCATACAGGTTTGGTTCAGTAGAACTTCTACTCGCGATTACCTCTATATTGAGACCATCTGTATAAGAAGACCATCCCTCACACTGACACACGTCTATAAGGAAAGCACCCGAGACCTCCATACAGAGACCACCTCTCTATGAGACCGGTTCAGGGTGGTCTTTATAAAGATGTTCCATTGTACTCTGTAATTACAGAGGTGGTCTCTTTCTAGAAGTGCTGTTTTTACTGCTGTAGTGATGTTTTAGAGTCACTGATGCTGGCACAGCCATAGTACATACAGACATAGCGGCTGCGGCCACCGTTTTTAGCATAATTGATGTTGAAAGCTTCACAGAGTTTTCCATCATCATGTTATGGTGTGAGGTGTCATGATCGGTATCTCGGGTTACACTGTGCTGGACGTGGCTTGCATGTGCCAGTATTGGTGTTGACTGTAGGGTTAATAAGTCTGTAGTTCACTGGTGTTGTTGTTGGAGTTACAGACATGCGTGTATATACTATATATAGTGAGCTTGCATAATGCAATGGTAAGAAATTGATTACGTCATTTGTGCTAAGATAACTAAGGCCAACAGAGTCTGCAGTTTAGATTGAAGTTTGCATTTAAGTACAGATCTAAAAGAAACTACGATCAGCCACCCAAATGCCCATCATCAGCCGACTGCTGTGCTTATGATACATGTCTTAAAATGAACCACTGTTCGGCTTCATTGGGGATGATGCACATTTTGTCACGTTCCCCAAAAGTGGAACAGTGTTCTCTTTTTTTTACACCCCCCCCCCTCCCCCCAGTGGAAATATCAGATGTGTGACATAATCGAAAAACATCTACACAGAGTTTTACTGGTTTACGTTTTGGGACATCTTGGATCCACAAAAAAGTGTAATATCAGAAACTTGACCGACCCCCCCCCCCTTAAAGGAACACTGTTCCACATTTGCGGAGCATGACTAAATGTACATCATCCCTTAGTCAAGACTGACTGCTCTAAGGTAACAATGGCTGTTTCGGCTGCACCACGCCGGCCTGTAGCGCCGGCTCTGAGGGTTTGTGGTGGACTTAGCGGGTGGAGACAAAATGTGTTCCTGGAAGTGTCTCCGTCAATGCTGTATTATTGTAATGACACCCCTAAAAGTGGACTATACCTGACACCCCCGATATATTAAATGGACTGGCCAGTTGTGCCACCGTTTGTACTGAAATCATGAAATGTTTATTGATGATATCCACAAACAACGCAACACAACAATATACGGAGGAATGTGTCACTATCACCACCAACAGCACAGGCAGACAAACAGAGGCGGTCATTGTGGTGGTCAGTGTGGGTCAATCGAAGGCTATAAGTCCCAATCACCTGCTAATTAACATTCCCACATGTGTAACGTGGGCCCTCCACAGTGTCAATTGGACTTATGCGCAAACAAAGATGGACGTGTTGTTGTTATAGGTGGACAAACACCTGTGGTCAATTAGGGCGGTCAGTTGGGGTCACTGCGAGGGCAATTAGTTTCACCCCCTCGTATATCAACATGTCAATCCTAATGGAGGACGTCGGTAGCATGGGAATAACGTCCAAAGTGACAGACCACCTCAATAGATAGATAATGGACCTTCATAAACAGACCACCCTCATGGATAGATGATAGACCCTCGAATACGAGACCACCTCCCTATTGAGACCACATGAGGCCTGATCACTAGAGGTCTATATAGAGATGCCCTGCCGTATCATCTGTACTTGGCCTACATAGCTCTGCTGTTTCTATGCCATAAACAATGAGTCACATCCGCTTATTATACATCATGTGTCATTGGTATCACATTGGAAGCAATTGCAGTAGAATTTTCATAAAGATATCAGGTTTTCAGAAGGGGAGCGAACATGTGAGAAACACCATGACAATAAGGTCTGTTGATGGGCATATCACCTGCGCTTCCCCCTGGATCTGTTTATAAAGACCACCTCTATAGAGAAACTCCCCTTGCAATGTGACCATTTCGGCGGGTTCATAACCTTTGTAAACAAGCCACAGTGGCCCAGTATATTGTGCACATATCACCTCTCAATCAAAACCACCTCTCGATCTAGACGAGCCATTAGGTGGTCTTGAAAAGGAGGGTTTCTTCCCACTTCACCATTCGTCGTGCATGACCACACCACCACCCCCGAGGGTCTGCACTGTTCACCCGTAAGGGCCAAACCTACACCCAGAGAGCTACGTGCCGACCCCGACACTTACATAATAGACCCAGTACCCCCGGGGGTCCGGAAGGACGTAAATGAGGATGTTAGTTTTGTTGCGTCACGTCCTGAGCTTCTGAACAAACACCTGCTTCTGTTGGGGCGCTAAGCGCTTGGACAAACATGCGGGCGGAATCTCACGGCACTGTGGTGGTGGCACTTTTCAAAGCAGCTTTTCGTGCCAATTCCAATGTAATAATAATAACAACAACAGGCGCTGATGTTCAGTCAAAGATTTCAGAGTGCATCGAAACGATGATCTATGTATTGTATTGTTGTTTCCGTGAGGTAATGGGCAGTAAATGCATTGGGGTATCATCTCGACATGTATCACATGGCAGAGAATAGAATGGTTTCAGTATACGTCAAGAAACCTGTCCTTATATGTGGGAAAGTGTCATACAAATATCGTTTCCGGCGCTACAGCCGTATAGTAACATTCTAACTTAAGTGCCACATTTGCCATACATAAAACGTGACCAAGAAATGAGATATTTGTACATCATGGTGTAGAAAAATGTCTGTCCTACATTTATTAAATTGTTACATACCGTTATATTAGGACAGGTTTCTAAATGTATGGTGGTAAAATGTCATTCGAATTGCAATATTACTTTTGGAGACAATTACTTTCCCCCATTCTCTTCATAACTGAAACCAGCGATGTAATCCATTTGTAATTTCCAAGTTTGTGTTTTTTCTTCATACAAGTATGTTTATTGTGTACGTTGTGAATATTCAGTATTATTTACCTACAAAATTACTCTTTGGGAGATGGAAAAATAACTAAACAAAAATTTGGTAGATGGGAGATTGGCAACCCTTACCCCCTTAGTATAGTAGCTGGTGTTTCCAAACGTGACCACCTCACAGACCAATGCACAGCCTGGTTAATACGACCGCATATTTGCTTTATCAATGCCTTAATCTCACAACAAAATACCCGATATGCCAGATCACATTGCTTTCTATCTCCTCGCACAAAGCTACGTCCATTGTTCTCCATTACCCAACAGACTGCAATCCATTAGCCACCATTACTAGGGAACAAAGCGGTGTTATTGACGGAGAGATGCTATCGCGAGGTCAGCGGAGGATTGTGGCGGCCATCTTGGCGGCCATCTTGATTATGCGCTTTCGTTTCTGAGAAATCGCCACGAGTCACGCGTTTCGCTAAGTTGCATTCCTTAAACGTACATACAGTAGAACCTGTCCGTCAAGACCACCGATATAATCATCTGAAATGGTCTCAAAAGAAAAGTTGAAATATGGCTGCAAAAGTGGACATTTGATACATAAATTGTTTCTATCACTACTATTGTTATTCTGTTGATTTATAATTGTGCTTTAATGTATATTCATTGATTTACTTTAGTGGCTATCTTGGTAGATATGTTTTTATTACATAATCACCATGAGTAGAAAGCACGTGCCAAAATCTTACTGGCTTTAAGCGTTCTCCATGATTTTTGCGGCCACATCACTGTTGTGATTTTACACGTGGTCTGTCTATAGAGGTGGTCGTAATAACAGGTTCTCCTGTCACCCCACATAAGGCCACTCGTGTCGTGATGTGGCTGTCAGGGTCAGTGTCCCCAGACCTTGGCCGGTTACTCCACATTACCCGCATTCCACACACCACTCTGCACAACAACACAAGTTTGCAACAGTTTCAAGGTTGTGAGGAGGAGGGCCTTGCCACATAAAAACAAATTGAATGTCATGCTTGCATCATTTGTTGTGAAGTTAGAAATAAGGTTTTTTCTATAAGCAGCGATTTCCAATATGGTTATGTGGTTTTAGATGCAGCGGTTTGCTATATGCTCTGTGGTTCAAAGAGTATTATTTACACTTTGTGAGGACACTACACTGGGCATACATGTAGATGTAGGTTCAACAACAATATCAGAGAATACTAGTTTTCCCGCCTGTACTATAAAATGATTTTTACAGGAAAAATATCTATAGAGGGTAGAAGTTGTGGGCAGAAGGGATGTGTGCAGCGGAAGGGGTCAGCTATGTCAGGTTAACGAAGAGAACACTAACTTTGAGTGATTAGCACGTCTGCGCTACGGCAGCGATATGATGTATGCTCCCCAGGGAGTTGAGAAATATACAGTTTGATAAGGATGCTGCCAATGACTTGGTGTAAATGATGTAGAGTAGCTGCGGTGTAAGGCCATAAACCAGATATTTAGACACTAACATCTATGGCTCGTGATGAACCAGCCTCGAGTCCAGTGAGCTTCACGCTCCAGCGACTCTCGGGGTCGGCGGCCAGTGGTTATTGATTATTGGTGATTGATCTGGGTCACGTGACCAGAATCAAACGCAAGCCTCATTTATTGCGGGATCACAACTCAGTTTACAAGTTAGTGTAATCATCACCTAGCCAAAGGTTAGGTCGCCATATCACTTTGTTCTACGCAGCCAACCAAAGGTGTGGGTCGTCACTTCACTGTGCGCTAAACCATTTAAAGCAATAGACAGCTTTTTAACGTAATCAGCTATTGATTTGGGGAATCCCCCAGTTAGGATTGATTTAAGGAGATGGAGATCGTTTTTAGGCACTTGAATGCAAATGAGCTGCTCTGATTGGCGCCGGTAACTTTCTTGGACTGACTCTGGCATTGATAAATGAATGACACAGTTGACAGTGCTTCCGTGGCCGAGTGGATAGGGAGTTGGACTCGTGACCAAAAGGTCGTGGGTTTGATTCCCGGTCGGGTAACACTTGGTAAGTGTTGAGCAAACTTACCTCTAACAGGTTGCACCCGTGGTACCTACATGACTAAATAGGTACAGGCCGGGCGAGTGAACCAAATGTGAATGATTAGCACGTCTGCGCCGCTACGGCAGCAATTGTGCTGTATGCTCCTGGGGGAAGAAAGATACAGTGTGATAAGGATGCCAACGGCCTGGTGTGAACGTAAAGTCGTGAGAGCACTAGAATCATGACTATAAACCACCACATTGGAGACATTTAGACTGCGGTGGTTTTAGGAGTTATACGTTTTTCTGGACGTCCACGTCTGATTTTGCACCGTACATACTTTTTTATGAACGTCCTGAGAGTGTAACACTTTTGCCAATTTGAAAAAAAAGAGACCACCTCTCAAAGGTGGTCCTGTAGGCATAAATGACTATCGTAGTTCCTTGGCTACAAACCATTGCATTCTGGGGAAAAAAATAGACAAAACAGTATCAGTCTTTATCATTTATTTCTGCACACGCCGTAGCATCACAGAGCTTTGGTTGATTGAGAACTGTATGGATCATTTTCTATTTTGATGCGGTTTGGTCACTTGGAGAGGGGCAGATTTCAAGCATAGCGAAGTTGATTAGAAGCATGGCGTTGATTATAATTGAGACCAGCTCTATAATATTACAATCCTACATAGCTCCACACTGTAACCACTGTACTCCTCCATACAGTCGCCTCATGTCAGGGTGAATCAGTATCGAGGATATTCGTTTAAACATACGGTAAAACCAGGCCAAAGATCACCTCAATAATAGGGACACTTCACACCGGTGAGAGTTTTGTTCTCTTTGATGTCAATAAAAATGTTTCGGAAATGGGGACACCTCAGAAATGGGATACGGTTTGTTACTTTCCACCAGTGCCCCCCACGCCCGGGTTTTGTCATATCTTTCCATCTGTCACACAATAAGGCAGCATCTACGTCTTACTTTACCCTGTTTTGACCGGAGCTCCAAAAAGTCGCTTTTATCAGTTCTTTCTGGTCACTTCATCAATCTACACCTTCCAAACGTGGTCAAGTGTTGTCCAAAAAACGTAAAAATGAAACCGCAGCCCTGTCCAAGGAAATAGGTAATGGTGTCACCTTGAGAACAAAGATGATAGACAGGGCTAGTGTAGTAATTAACCTAGTAACAGAGTCTCACATCTATCATTTTGGCTGCTTTGAACAAAGTTTAGAAAATATGAAATACCACAACAGGTTTTCTAATTCAGGATATAAGTGCTAAATTTCATTCTACTTTTTAATTTTTGGAACTTTCTTAAAACCGGGAGAAATGGCAGTTGTGAGATTTTTATTATTTTAAACTGTTCTTTAGTAGAATGTTCACTATTTGCAGTATTTCCTTCCATGGGAAAACATTGCTTAGTCTGTGTTCATTGGCTTAGTATTGAAGATGCATGCGCCCATGTACAGTAGAACCTCTCTATAAGACCACCTGAGGGCCTCAAGTGGTCTCAATAGACAGGTGGTCTCTTGATGCATATTCATTTTGCTCTCGTTATGGAGTTTGGGGCCGCCAGAAATGGTCAGATTGTACAGGTGGTCTCTGTATAGAGTTGGTCTTAATTTGGAGGTTCTACTGCATTTCCATCATTATTGAATATGAGAGGAAGATACGCTACTGCAGCTCAAATCATGAGCTTAAATAGGAAAAAAGGTTTATCCCAATATATTAAAACCCACTCCAGGCTGCCATATGTAGAGGCAGGTGTCCTGTGGAAATGGTCAGTAACGGTCATTACACGCATAATAGATCATTATATAGGTATCAGACGGCCAAGGCGGCGGCACTGACCCCCGGGCCTTGGCTAACTAACGGGCGTGTAGTGACCACAACAAGTGACCACAAGTAGCAGCCACAATGACCCCGACACCTTGGCAGCCACAACGGCCCCATTGTCCGACCACACATCTGTTGGTCCAGGTCTTCAACTGGGCGTAACTCAGGAGTTAGTACATCCTCTCTTAAATAACATATTACATATTATATGGAAAACACCGGATCCGCCTTATGCCACTGGACTTTGTCTCTTTAAATTTGCCATTGGACTCTCATGCATTGTGACCTATGTTAAATATCAATCAAACAAAACAGGTCTGTTTTACAACTGGCTTGACCCTACTTTACTGTGTACTTGATGGTACTGTGGTATGAAGTAAACAGTGTGATGCTACCTACGGTCACAACAATACACCTCACTAATGCCCCCCCCCCCTTTTACCTGGGGGATGCTAGTTCTCGTGTGTGGTTTACTATGATTAATTGATAGGACAGCAGCTGATACATGCTACACTAGTAGTTATTAGGTTTTACCATGAGTACGTAATACAGGTTACAGCAGCAGGCAGGTGTTTTGAGCAGGTATTGTATCGAGCACCCATCTCATCCTCAGTGCACATGCATAATCCTTGTACAGGATTTACTTGTAAACGTATCGTATCACTGGCAGATCCAGGTTTTCGGGAAAGGTGGGTCGCACCTTAGGGATTTCATGTGTTTCGTACGCGCTGTCAATGGCGGACATGCCAACAACCCATGAAAACGAAACATTATGGCGGGGAAAGGGGGACGAGCACCCCAAACGTCCCCCTCGATCTACCTGCGTTCAGTAAAGGGACTGATCAAGTGGTCTCAATAAGACAAGTGGTATATCTAGAGTCCCTCGTGGCGGTCTTTTTATGTAGGTTTGGGACGGTCTTGTCATGGAAGTGGTCTCTGTATAGAGGCGGAACGGGAGGTTCTCCTGGTGGTGGTTTGCGTTATGGAGCACTTTTCAAACTAGCCGTGGAAATAGAAAGTTCACAGAGATAACAAAAACATTTCTTATGGTGTCTATTTAGCTACTTTGTAATTTATAATGCTAACATAAGAATCAAATGTTGTGATTCAAAATCAACATATATCTCCTCGAGTGCTATAAATATAAACTTAACGCCAAATGTCTGACAAAGTTTGCAGTTTTCATACAGCTCTAGTAAAACCACCAACACAAAGTCTACATGTGGATGTCCTCCTCCACTAACAGACCACCTCCCCAATGCGACGACTTGGCGACATTGTCTCAGCACAGACTAGGTGGAATATGTTTTCCTCCATCTTTCATCCAAAACAAAGTAAAATCCAGGCCCTGGCATTGACATACAGTTTCGCTTGTTTTTTTTCTCGTATCCTGGGTTCTATTAGATCTACCTAATTTCATTCAAGGGCATTTTCAATTCCTATAATCACGTTGGTGTCATCACAATCTCTTCGCCTCGCCAGATAATTTGTAATAAGATATTGCAATTTAAGTGGCCATATAGTTACCTACAAAAACAAATAAATTACTTTCGCAAGGTCACTTGTTATGGCCACACAACTTGGCCTACAATGGACCTTTGTCAGTACGTTCTAATCTAAAACTATGACTAAACATAATTGAATGCATTTTTGTATACAAATTCTCATTTTTACACATGAACACTGAGGCAAGTTTTACATCTACACCAGGTCATCGAATCTTTATACACAGTCTCTACTCTTATCAACCTCACGGTGGAGCCACTGCTAACCTTTGCTAATCAGGTCTATATACATGTTATTTATAAGTATCGAGTTGCACTATGCATCCAGGTGCGGAAGAGTTTGCCCAACACCCACCACCAGGACCAAAATAGATAGAACTCAAGACCATCTGGTACCTATCCACTTAGCCATGGACACAAGCATTTGTTTTAGTAACTAATAGCCTTTTATCATAGAAACTACTACATTTTTATCTGATGGGCTGTCTAGATGTATCCAAAACTTCAATATACAGAAGGACCTCTCTATTAGGACCACCTTTGGGACCAGTGTTAAGTCTTCTCAATAGACAGCTGGTCTCAACACAGAGGTTTATTTTGGTAGCTTTATGAAGGTTTGTGACGTGAAACTGGTCTTATGATAGAGGTGGTCTCGATAGAGGTGGTCTCAATAAAGAGGTGGTCTCAATTGGAGGTTTCACTGTATTCACTGACATACGTCACCAGATACTACCTGATACAGTCACAGGTATTGTCCATTTGATCACATTCTATTGCATCCATATCATGCAATAATTGCCTTTGATTTACAGCATTGCATGTAAATGTCAATATATTTCCTGTCAGGTACAATGACATGCACTCTGATATCCTGCTGTATCCCAGCCAATGACAGATCTCAACCGATGTTCATACGTCGTTATAGTAGTAGTTTTAGAAATCATTTTTTTTAAATATCATTACTTTATAAAGCGTTGATAATCAACCACCGTGAATATCAAGAGCTCAATACATTTCTCAAGACGTGTTCATTCACACGGGCCTATTATTTGAGTGAAATCAACCAATTGCCAATTCCATTGAATATTACTTTGCCTTCTATATACACATGAAAAAGTTTAAAATTCTTTTTTTTTCAGTTAGTTTACCCAGACCGTCAAACGAATCATGATGTCCATGAAGTTTCTATCACAATCACTAACAATACCAAAATCCAATGTATCCACTTTCATTCAATGACAAATCCTTTTTAGTTAGTCTAACAATAACTAGACCCAGTGAAGCCACCAAACTCACAAAGCAGGCGATCCCCAAACACAGGTGTCAGCTCACAGCAATGGCAATTGACGTGGTGCTGTGATGAGTTGCTCAGCTCACAGCTGGTGAGTCAGAGGCGGACAGTGATCGTATTCCTTATCACGGGATTATGTCCATGAGTAGTTAATGGATTTAAATCAAAGCTTGACTGTGTACTTGGCGATACCCGCATGGTATATCTCAGAAACTCCGCACATGTGAACACACATAAACACACAAACACGCACACGCACACACACACACACACACACGCACACACACACACACACACACACACACACACACACACACACACACACACACACACACACACACACACACACACACACACACGCACACACACACAGAGCTTAGGTTCATGGGAATCAAATCTCTATTTCGTATAGTTTCAGATATTTAAAAAAAACTATGAACCGGGAGTTACACCCCTTGTCAATTCCAGCTCAACCATAAAACAAAATACTAGACCAGGACAGAACAATTGCAATTTTTTTACAACAATGAGACCATCTCTA
>CM032659.1:36971890-36982448 GCA_019095985.1 Streblospio benedicti | reverse complement strand
TACCACAGACTCAAATATTTTGCACCAGAAATTATACTGTGAAAGCTCTGGTATCATTTACAATGCATCTTGATGCTGGTAACATTTTCATGGGATGGGAACATTTCCTGACGTGAGAATATTTCGTGGCACGAACCTTTTCATTGGATGATTTCGCTGTGTGGGACCATTTCGTCTGAATGTATAATTAGATTGCACATATTATAGTGAACACACGTCAAATTCTTCAATGAGTTCATAAAGCAGGTTTTACTTTTTGTTGTTGTTTTGCATAACAGCACTAAGTCAGGAGTTACCTGCAACATGATTACAAAATTAAAAAGTGCTTTATGAACTCATTGACGAGTTTGAATGTTGTTCAACATGTGCAACCTAATTATAGACTCCTATTATTGATACATACCCATTAAATGATGAATTCTTAGAGCAGAAATTTAAATAATCAACAGAAACACATTTGTATCGATAGACTAGGTCTCCATCTTAAGTTACCCCAACCGCTTTACCCAAGTGTTCTTGAGAAACTTTCTGGCCCAAGATCACCCATGAGCCTAGTTTTTGCACTGGTCGCTTCATTGTCCAAACTTCAGTTTACTCTAAAACATGAAATACCAATAAAATATTATTATTATAACTCATAGTAATAACTAATAGCTCTTTCTTTTTTTCAAAACAAGAATCAATCATTTCATAAATGATATGCTGATAACGTTCAGTTTTAGTATGAAACACTAACGTCTACAATTGGCCTCAGCTGAAATAAACAGAGCAGGCTAATCACAAATATACCTGCGATAAGAAATGACATTTTAATTGGGCTTGATTATGAACAAAAATCTTCCTCCTCTTTCTAATCTGCTGACAAAACTGATTTATGTTCATGTTTATGTTTTTCGCAGACGATTTTCACCGGCCCTAGCCACGTTGACCAGCAACAAGTACTGCAAGCCTGTATCCACAACGATGTTCAACGTGTGTCTGAATACTTGCGTCTGCCCACAGATGCCAGTTCCACTATTGACTGGCAGATGCTTTTGAAGGTCGTCTCCACGCTGGGTCACAGCGACATTATACAGCTCATACAACAGAAATGCTCAGGTAACAAGTGTGTTTGTATCATAGTTACTATCAGATAGGTCAAGGAGTCTGAACCAACAATACGTGATCTAATCAACGATACGCTGTGAATTGTAAATCTGGATTCCATCAGGGATCCTTAGTTACATTATCTTACTTTTTTTCAAATTTCAGATTTCGGCTCCCCACGTTTCAGTCATTGGCCCCTCTATATTTTCTAATTTCTTTATTATTCTATTTCTTTATTAATATGTAACATGCACGTTATATAAAACATCTTGACAATTATTTATTTTTTTCTCGCCAAATGAAGCCTTAATATTTTTTTCACCAATTTTCAGCCTTGCATTATTTTTTTCAATATTTTTGCTGCCTCCCCACCCCCCCACCCCTCAGATCAAATGATCAATGCCTAGCTTACAAAACCATAAACCGCATGTAATTTCTTATTTTTACAATTAGGTGATCATATAACCCTATCTTTATGTTGAAAAAATTGTTTAAATAGGTGGGCGTGTATCACACGAGGGTGAGGTTCCCCTACCTTGTTTTACATGGCTAATTATGTGATACTATTTAAATTCTCATTTAAGCTAATTAAAGTTCTAGATAATATGTATACATAAGCAGTTGCTTAAGCAAGTTTCCACCACTGAATTGGCACAGCTGAAGACATAGCAAACATAATATTACATTGCATAAGGGTTTATCTGGAAAGATTATCATTTTTTAAATATTGAGTCACTATGCACTGACCTTATCAGCAAAGAGGTTATTTCAGATCACATTTTTTATAGTTATAGTTATATGTTATACAAGGGCAAAATAAAAAGAAGATATTAATGGACGCAGCCACTATTGTCTTATAGAGTCTATAACAATATAGAGTTCTCTTTATACTACTTGTGTGTGTCCTCATACCAATATTTTGTATACTTTATGGTCATTTTTCATATTCATTTATCATATTCATAATATTTGTTTTTCCTTAAATGTTCTGCACATAGTCTAAACAAGATAGCATGATATGAGGGTTTTATAGGCTTTAAGCAACTGCTTACGTATACATATTATGTAATTAAGTCATTAGACTTACGACTCCAATTCAAATTATGAAATTAGGTTTGTGGTCTTTTAATGTAATAAAGGCTTGTGTCTTTGCTGTAGTGTTTATCCTATCATCATGATCTAGTTTTATTGCCATTTCTTTATCTTCGTGGTTGATGTTGCTTTCTGTAGTTGGTATTGTTTTTTTGTAGGCTTTGGTGATATTTGAGTTCAATAATTCAATATCTTTTCATTGTTTTTCATCTACTTTGTAAACGAAATGCTGTAATCAATAGTTTATCACATTCTTTCATGTGTTTTACGTCTTTGTTTATTTTAACTTGAAATTTAATATGATATTGGTAGAATGCAAATGTCACAACAAACGTAGGTCAAACATCTATCAAATAAATAGAAAATGTGTTCCACCTGGTCATATGCTCCACCCGATTATAAACAAAAATACCGTTAAAATAAGCTATAAATGCATGTTATTAAGCAAAATATCCAATAGAAACTCAATTAAGATTAGCTGCAGCTCCATGCCCAATATAGATCGCATATTAGATTCCCACATTATTGCTCATCGAGTTTATCTATCCCCGGTAATATAAATATTAGTAAGTCGAAGGATTGTACGATGAATATTAGTAGTAATATCAGCAAAGATACGCGCCCCCCTTTCGGCTCCCTGGCTCCGTCCTTCACCTTGATCCTGTGATCCAGAAGGTTAATCGGGTCAAGGCTCGGCCTTGAAGAGGCGTGCGCGCTTTCAAGGCCGAGAAACCGACCAATAGGGCGAGTTTAGGCAGGTTTAGGCCAGGCCCCCCACGTGCATCACGACCAATCGAAGCTCTCCATTCGTAGAAAAGATACGCGCTTACTTTCGGCTCCCAAGGCCGATCCATTAAAACGTCATTAATCGTTTAGGCAAGGTCGTCAAAGTACGTCACTTCAATTTTAAACCCATTAATCAACCCTCAGTGCAATGACCGTCCCTGAGATGGCTGTCAAACGACAATCAAACCAGTTTAAGCAGGTTTAGGCCAGGCACGGCACGTGCATCACGACCAATCGAACCCCCGCATTCATGGAAAAGATACACGCTTACTTTCGGCTCCCAAGGCCAATCCATTAAAACGTCATTAATCGTTTATGTAAGCTCGGGTAAAGTACATCACATCAATTTTAAACCCATTAATCAACCCTCAGTGCAATGACCGATCCTGTGATGACTGTCAAACCGCAATAAAAACCCTGAGGTTGTTCAATTTAATAAAACATTAATCAACCGGAGTAAAAAAAAGAGTTTTAAAGAATTGTGCCCGGACAAAGACCTCTTCAGATTGTTTGCTATTGATAATATCGTATCACACATTAAACAATATTTAAAGACTATTACTTTATATAGAAGTTCTAATACCGTTTTTATTCCATTGTGATATTTGTTATCAGAGCTGTGAAACTGCGTTCATTTATTTCTTTATCAAACATCATTCCTGAAAATTCTAATTAGTGAATAAAGCTGAATATTGTCGCATGTATTTTTATTCCAAACCACACATGTATTTTACATGTTCATTTTATTGCAACCGCTTTCCACGACTAACCCTCCCACAGTTCACAAAGTTCGCAAAGATTGTGACATGTGTTGTACGGTTTACACTTAATCAAGTTTAAAAACCTGTTAGCGTCAGAAATTATTGTGACGAAAGGAATAGAAAAGAATAGATCACGACCTTACTATATTAACACTGTCACAAGCCAACAAGGACGTGTTGAAAGTCGTTAATGTCAAAGAATCACTTACTACGACAAACGCCGTATCCCATTACAGGACAAAGACTGTATTATGATTTGATTGGGCGTGTTTAACGACCGCAAAACTCATTAGAGTCGAGAAAAAAATTGTTGCGCCGAGTAACACCTGTTAATCTAACACGGTTTGTTCATTAATTTTGATCTCTTTATTCAGCATCTGACTCGTCGTAGCATCCCTTGGCTCTGAGCTAGCTGTTCTATAGACTATAGCTCTCTGTGCTCATGCAGTGCGGCGTTGTGGCTCATGAGTCTGCTGGGGATCGTGAGTCACTGCTACAGCTGTATCACGCATTGATCGTGAGAACATCATCTTTTCTTGGACTTTGGAAGAAGAAATGGATAAGATTCAGACTAAATTCGAATCAGATACTATTACAGCAACAATGTCGCTTCACAAATTAGATTTTTTATTAGAATATGACGAAGATTCTGGATTTCAATTTTCACTAAAGAAAAATCATGATATATTATTTAATTTTGATAGATTACAAATTGAATATTTGAGAAAACATTTGTCGACATACGAAATTATGCAATCAAGCAAAGTAGTAAAAGATTTTTTGACTGATTTCTGTCGCAGAAAATTGTACAGTGTTTGTGTTGAATATTTGAGAAAACATTTGTCGACATACGAAATTATGCAAGCAAGCGAACTAGTAAAAGATTTTTTGACTGATTTCTGTCGCAGAAAATTGTACACTGTTTGTAAGGGATGTGCGTGCGGTATACAAGCGGGAAGTGAAAATGAGTGTGTAAAAGATACTATGAAGTGTGTCTGTTTAATTTTAGACGACATTGACAAATACGCCTTTGATAGCACTATTGATGGTAGCAGTCATCTTAAATGGTTGGACTTTGACAAGATTTTACCTCCAGCGACATTTATCGCAATGCTAGCGGATAAAGTGCAAAGTTCCAGTTTTGTTATACGGTTTCCTTTTTTTACTTACCAGAGATTAAGACATTTTTACTTGGATGATGTGAAAGAGGACGTTAAGTGTGAATGGGCTAGAATTGAATATATGAGTGAATGATCAAGTCATGATAATTATAAATCCTGATACGAAAATCAAAGCAACCAAACATAGAATTGTTAACGAGGATATAAAATAGGTTTTATAAATAATTGTCTCAAAATTTGTCGTCGCTTTCGACAACACGAATGTAAAATTGTTAAAAGAAGGTTCAATGGTCGGTGTATATCCAATAGTTGACAATATAACAGTTTTTTTTCTACTTTTATTGCTAAATGAATTTTTTGAAACAATTGATTGAATACAGATTTATGTGAGAAATATACTTCAATATCACTTTCGTTAAGAATATACAAGTTTGTTAAATGTGTAGATGTCGAATAATATATTTCTGATAACGATGGCAAATTATAACAATATACAGTGTCTTTTACACACACGCAATCTTGATCACAAAACGATAAGGTTGAATATCCAATAGATTTTGCAAAATAACAACTGATAAATAGAAATACAAAAAAACATCTTCACAATCCAACTACCTATTTTATAGTGAGTTAGCCACTTCTAGAGTCTAGAGTCAAGAAATGAGCATAATTGTTAACGTGTACTGAGTCAAGATTAAATTCTCAATTGCACTCAATTCCTGACCGTTATGAATTAATTTTTTATTCACGGTTATAACTATAATCATAGCATACTTCACGATTTGCTTTCACATCGTTTGTTCTTTAAAGTAAATGAGTAATAAAGGTTTAAAAATAATAATAAATATTGACGCTAAAGCAGTGTATTAATGCAATATTTGTAATATATGAGTTTGATTTTAAGAAAACGAATACATACATTCAGAATTTCATTTGAACAGTGCGCTTCATTTTAAAAATATTTATTATTCCAAATTAATATTTGGGTGAGCGAGGTGCACGAGCCTTTTCTTTGGCTTGATACACTATCTCACAATAAAATCAATGTCAACTATTCCCATATTTTTTACACTTATGTGTAAACATGTTCAGTTATTAGACGTGTGAAGATCTGAAAAAAAAATAACATCGCTTTCAGTCACAAATTTATAAAAACACAGTTTTATTAAAACGTTATTGGTATCAGTGATAGTGTGTACACCTTTAATTTAAACGTATTTGCTTTCAATGTCGATTATTGTCGTAGTTCCCTTTAAAAAATAATTAGTTCACTTACTCTCCACATAAAGAACAATATTTTTTTAGACAACCATTAAAGTTTGGAAACATTGAGTGAACGTCATGAAATAGTTTTTAAAAATCGTCGTTATAACTATCACAGTTCAACGACAAAATAGTCGCTTCTTATTAGTTGTTTCTAAACTGTAAGGATTTACATTGTTATTTTTGAAAATAAAACCAAGCTTTGAAAATGGTGTATCAATTCGATATTTGTAATATAAGAGTCTGATTTTTTTTTAAAACCAATATATACATTTCAAATTTCATTTGAAGAAGTCGAACATAAAACTGAGGTTAAGTCTCTTGCCAAGATTGGGCAAAGTGATATTAATCAAATATTTGTGTGATGGAAGTTGCATACTTCCACAAAATAAACCAATATCTGATAATTTAACACTAACTGCGCTAACAAATGATTTAAAATTATTTTTAAGAACAGACAATTCGAAATAACGATAATAATATCAATGCCAAATATTGTAAGCGGTATAAACCTGCTTAATTATATGCGAATCGGCAAAAAAAACACCCTCTATACACATCTATTTTACGTGTTCGTTTTATTGCAGCTGCTTCCCAAGACTATCCCTCCCACAGTTCACGAAGTTCGCAAAGATCGTAACATGTGTTGTACGGTTCACACTTCATTGAGTTTAAAAACCCGTTAGCGTCAGAAATTACTGTAACGAAACGAATAGAAAAGAATAGATGACGACCTTAACATATTGACATCGTCTTACGAATGCGAACGTGTAATCACAATGAAGTTTTCGCTTACTATACATGGTTGGATTATCTTAATAGCGATCAAAATGACATTAGTGTAACACCTGCCGATCGTTACTAAATGAATGTATCGAGGTGAAGAAAACTGTCAATCTTGTCTCACACGTAAGATGATCGTTCATCACGGTAAAATGAATATTATTGCTTCATTTGTCTAAAGTTTAATTTGTTTAGACGAAATTATGTCAACGTGTTTTAATTTCGAACAATGGTTGGTAAGGTGTTGCTTAGGTAGATAAAATTAAATGTAGTTGCATGCAGGTTTCAATGTCCATTCGCGTATAATTAAGCAGGTTTATACTGCTTACAATATTCAATATTGATATTATTATCGTTATTTCGAATTGTCTGTTCTTAAAAAATAATTTCAAATCATTTGTTAACATTGTTAGAGTAATATTATCGAATATTTGATTATTATGAGGAAGTGTATATTTAAGGAGAATTCCAAAGTACCGGTGTAATAGTCTCCAAACCAGGATAGATTGTTTTTTGTTACAATATATACGGGTCGCGGACTTTTTGTTCTTTAAATCTAATTGATTTAAATATCTAATTTTTATATGATTTGGTAATACTGCGCAGTTCCCTCATTTACTGAGGTACAGTTTGTAAAATCTTCGGGGTGGTGGCTCACCCCGTCGGAAGCGAAGGCTTTCGGGGTTAAGACGGTAAGACGTGAATGCTGTTGGACACTGTATATTACGCCTTTTGTGTCATTAGCGAATTTTTGTTCACGAGTGGTCACAATCTAATGAAATGACAATTCTTAATTTAATGAATTAGTCAAATAACTATGTTACTTCTCTCTTTTGAAGACGACGGCAATCACCCGTTGTCAATAACACGTGTTGTTATTGTATCCTGTCAATAATTGACGACGTCACTCTCTCTTGTTTCGAAACTTTAATGGTTGTCAAATAAAATGTTGAAGAATGGTGGAAGTCGTCAGGGTTTGACATAAGGATAAGGCAGAAGTCGGGTCTACCAAGTTTAAAAATTTTAGAACTCAAAAATCAGGTAGTCCGCACTCAACGTGTTGTTAAAAAAATGCATAACGTTTCCTTCTGTTGCCCTTTAAAGGGAAGTGCATAATTCAATACATTGACATAATATTAATTCTCTGTGTTTGTTAAAATAAATGATGATTCAAACAGTTGTTGGACACCAGTATTTTTTCTTTTAATAATACATAATGGAACTGCAAAACCAGGTAGACCACAGGTCTACCTACTGGCAAAAGCTGGTAGACTGGCCAGTTTTCAAGACCAGGGCTACAGGTACCATATGGAGCCCTGAGTCGCTATGTTTTTTTTTAATAAAAAATACATGCGACAATAGTCTTTTTCACTAATTAGAATTTTCAGGAATGAATTTTCAGGTGTGATACAATATTATCAATAGCAAACAATCTGAAGAAGTCTTTGTCCTGGCACAATTCTTTTTGACTCTTTTTTTTTTTTACTCCGGTTGATTAATGGGTTTTTAAATTGAACAACCTCGGGTTTTATTGTGGTTTGACAGTCATCGCAGGTTCGGGTCATTCCTCTGAGGGTTGATTAATGGGTTTAAAATTGATGTGATGTACTTTACCCGAGCTTACATAAACGATTAATGTCGTTTTAATGGATTGGCCTGGGAACCGAAAAAGCGGGTATCTTTTTCTATGAATGCGGGGGTTCGATTGGTTGTGATGCACGTGTCGTGTCTGGCCTAAACCTGCTTAAACTGGTTTGATTGTCATTTGACAGCCATCTCAGGGATGGTCATTGCACTGAGGGTTGATTAATGGGTTTAAAATTGACGTGACATGCTTTGACGACCTTGCCTAAACGACACGACGTTTTAATGGATCGGCCTTGGGAGCCGAAAGTAAGCGCGTATCTTTTCTACGAATGGAGAGCTTCGATTGGTCGTGATGCACGTGGGGGGCCTGGCCTAAACCTGCCTAAACTCGCCCGATTGGTCGGTTTCTCGGCCTTGAACGCGCGCTGAATGAAAAAATCCACAGAATTCCTTTTTTGGATAAAATATGTAAATGTAACTGTCAAAGTTACACAGTTGCTACATTAAGCCCTACACTTGATTTATATGCTCTATTTTCACAATTTTTATTCTTTCAAAATGATGTTTGACCTTTCCTACTTAAACAAGAAGCATAGTTTCATGATTTTGTGCTGTTATTGAATAGTAATGAAGGTTATAGATAATCGCTCCGTAGTTGCAGTTTTACGCAAATATTTTTACTTTTATTGCTGTATCGAAAAACGTGTTATTTATTTTCAAAGTCCATTTAGGTGTAAATGCGTGGACCCTGACCATGTACTCAAACAACCTTTTTTTCAAGTTTTAACAGAAAACGTTAATTGGTAACATTGACGATTTTCAGCTCCCATGATTGCATTCTTACCCATAAATCATTTCACTACTCAATACACAGTTCTATATAGTCATTTTATACACAACACTATTCTATTCACTGCTTTTATTCCCAAAACTCAAACAATAATAATAATATAAAACTAGTTTCTAGATCCTTAGTCTCCTTTTCAATAACAACTAATGAAATTAAATTAATGAACTTACATATCAATAACTATGTCAAATTTACATAAATCCCTCAAGTATTTTACATTATTAAATTTCTATTTTGTATCTTAACACTCTATATAAATCTATCTTCTTTAAACTAAAACTATATTGTTAAATTCATTACAATTGAAACAACTACACAATAAGGTTTAAAAACAAAACATAGTAAGAGCTCCTTTAAGGTATCCACACAATGTACACTAAATTTGTTCTACAATTTATATATACAACCATAAAGTACAGTGCAACGTACAATCTATTGTCTCTACTCTAACAAATTTTGAAAATGTCAACAAGTGATACCAGGATAAGTTTCTATCAGAGTTTAGTTTTAAGAATGAAAATTAGTGGGTATTCAAAAAATTTTGAAATGCTATGAAAGACACGTGATAGAACTGGAAGTTGCCCACTGTATAGACCAGGATTGGTCGGAACTGGAAGAAGGCAAGGACAAAGTCATAGTGGTATGCTATTATTCTGCCCACCGACACCAAACAGTGAATTAGTAAAAAGGCTCAGAAGAATAATAAGTAAGCAGAAAGAGGAAGGGGGACTTAGTATAAAAGTGGTAGAGAAGGCAGGAATAAAAGTTAGAGATTTGTTGCCAGGACTAAAAGAAAATAAGGATTGTGGAAGAGAGGATTGTATGATTCACAAATTTGGGGGCAAAGGAGATTGCAATAGAGAGGGGGTTGTTTATAAAGGGAAGTGTTTGACATGTAGTGAGGGGGGAAAAGAAGTGATATATATAGGGGAGTCTGGCAGATCTGGGTACATTAGGGGAAGGCAGCATTTGGAGGCAATAAGGAACCACAGTAATGATAGACATATGAATAATGCCTTTGGAAAACACATTCGGGAATCACATGTTAACCAAGATACAAAATTCAAAATGAACATAATACAGTCATACAAGAAACCGTTAGAAAGACAGACTAGGGAGGGGGTGGAAATCGCAAGATGCAGTGCAGATAAGATGCTCAATAGCAGACTAGACCATTACCAACCTGGTATCAGGCGAATGACATTTCAAAATTTGTTAGAGTAGAGACA
>CM032659.1:36956065-36971790 GCA_019095985.1 Streblospio benedicti | reverse complement strand
AATTTTTCCCTTTTTTTTAAAAAAAAAATTTAGTTCACTTATTTCCCACATAAAGAAAATATTTTTTAGAAAACCATTAAATTTTGGGAAACATTGAGTAAGTTTTTTTTAAAATTTTAAAATTCAAAAAAATAGTCGCTTATTATTGTTTCTAAACTGTAAATTTCATTGTTTTTTTTGAAAATAAAACCAAGTTTGAAAATGGTGTATCAATTGATATTTGTAATATAAGTTTTCTTTTTTTAAACCAATATATACATTTCAAATTTCATTTGAAGAAGTGAACATAAAACTGAGGTTAAGTTTTTCCCCAAGATTGGGCAAAGTATATTAATCAAATATTTGTGTGAGGGAAGTGATACCCCCAAAAAATAAACCAATATCGATATTTAACACAACTGCGTAAAAAATAAAAAATTTTTTTTTTTTAAAAAACAAAATCGATAATAATATAAAGAAATATTAAAGGGTTAAAACCGTTTAAATACAATCGAAAAAAAAAAACTCTATACACATCTATTTTACTGTTCTTTTTTATTGCAGTTTCCCCAAGACTACCCCTCCCACAGTTCACGGTTCGCAAAGATCGAACATGTGTTGTAGGTTCACACTTCATTGATTTTAAAAACCCTACGCCAAAATTACTGTAACGAAACAATAGAAAGAATAGATGACACCTTAACATATTGAATCCCTTTAAAGCAAACGGTAATCCAAAAGTTTTCGCTTTTAAATGGTTTGGGATTATCTTAATAGCACAAATGCTTATTTAACACCTCCCCACGTTACAAAATAATGTATCGGGGGAAGAAAACTGTCAATCTTGTCTCACACGAAGATGATCGCTCATCACGGTAAAATGAATATTATTGCTTCATTTGTCTAAAGTTTGAATTTGTTTTAGACGCAATTATGTCGACGTTGTTTTTAATTTCTCGAACAATGGTTGGTAAGGTGTTGCTTAGGTAGATAAAATTAAATGTAGTTGCATGCCTTGTTTCAATGTCCATTCGCGGTATATAACTAAGCAGGTTTATACTGCTTACAATATTCAACATTGATATTATCGTTATTTCTCAATTGTTCGTTCTTAAAAAAATAATTTCAAATCATTTGTTAACATTGTTAGAGTAATAGTATCGAATATTTGATTATTATGAGGAAGTGTATATTTAAGGAGAATTCCAAAAGTACCGGTGTAATAGTCTCCAAACCAGGGATAGATTGTTTTTTGTTACAATATATACGGGTCGCCGGACTTTTTTGTTCTTTAAATCTAATTGATTTAAATATCTACTTTTTATATGATTTGGTAATACTGCGCAGTTCCCATTTACTGAGGCAGTTTGTAAAATCTTCGGGGTGGGTGGCTCACCCGTCGGAAGCTTTAAACTTTCGGGGTTAAAACTGAAGACGTGAATGCTGTTGGACACTGTATAACGCCTTTGTGTCATTAGCGAATTTTTGTTCACGAGTGGTCACAATCAATGAAGCCAACAATTCTTAATTTAATGAATTAGTCAAATAACTATGTTACTTCTCTCTTTTGAAGACGACGGCAATCACCCGTTGTCAATAACACGTGTTGTTATTGTATCCTGTCAATAATTGACGACGTCACTCTCTCTTGTTTCGAAACTTTAATGGTTGTCAAATAAAATGTTGAAGAATGGTGGATAAGTCAAGTCGTTATGTTTTTTTTAATAAAAATACATGCGGCAATATTCGGCTTTATTCACTAATTAGAATTTTCAGGAATGATGTTTAATAAAAAAAATAAATGAACGCGTTTTCACAGCTCTGATAACAAATATCACAATGGAATAAAAACGGTATTGGAACTTCTATATAAAGTAATAGTCTTTAAATATTGCTTAATGTGTGATACAATATTATCAATAGCAAACAATCTGAAGAGGTCTTTGTCCTGGCACAATTCTTTGAGACTCTTTTTTTTACTCCGGTTGATTAATGGGTTTTTAAATTGAACAACCTCAGGGTTTTATTGTGGTTTGACAGCCATCTCAGGGACGGTCATTGCACTGAGGGTTGATTAATGGGTTCAAAATTGACGTGACGTACTTTGACGACCTTGCCTAAACGATTAATGACGTTTTAATGGATCGGCCTTGGGAGCCGAAAGTAAGCGCGTATCTTTTCTACGAATGGAGAGCTTCGATTGGTCGTGATGCACGTGGGGGGCCTGGCCTAAACCTGCCTAAACTCGCCCGATTGGTCGGTTTCTCGGCCTTGAACGCGCGCTGAATGAAAAAAATCCACAGAAGTCCTTTTTTGAATAAAAATATGTAAATGTAACTGTCAAAGTTACACACTTGCTACATTAAGCCGTTGCAGTTTTACGCAAATATTTTTACTTTTATTGCTGTATCGAAAAACGTGTTATTTATTTTCAAAGTCCATTTAGGTGTAAATGCGTGGACCCTGACCATGTACTCAAACAACCTTTTTTTCAAGTTTTAACAGAAAACGTTAATTGGTAACATTGACGATTTTCAGCTCCCATGATTGCATTCTTACCCATAAATCATTTCACTACTCAATACACAGTTCTATATAGTGCTCAACATGAAGGAGCTTGGATAGTTGGTTGTTTAATGATATTTACTAATCACATATTTCTACAAATTGTTTCATGCACTTAACATGCAATCTTCAGGCAATAAATGATATGGAAACATAACATTACATTTCAATCTACAATAATAACAATGGTACTATATTACTGAAATATTGCCTATATATTAGTTAAATTATACTCAGCGAATGTTCATCAGCAGGAATTTATTTCTGTGTCTACAAGTGTTTATTAGCTCTGACCTTTTGTTTAGTGTTACCATTTCTCTTTTGTATATGATATAGAACTTTTCCAAAGTACACAAGTTGCATCGTTTAGATATACTATTGTATGGGCTTGCTCTTCCGACAATTTTCCATGTTATTTTGTAGACAATAAAAGACATATATATATCAATGTAAGCATAGCTGGCCATATTTATCTGATGCGTCATATTGACCAAAATCACACTTCATCCATGTTGACTTGAAAATGAAAATGAAAATTGTTATTGAATGATTTGAAAAAAAAACTGTTTATTCCCAATGTTGCTTCTTTTATTATCAAGCAAAATATGCTACAGTAATAAGCCTCACTTTGTATAGTATGTCATAATGTGATATATATTTATATTTATATCGTATCACAACTGTCTGAGTACTCAAGCTACGCGGCTGTATAATATGTCATTTTGAATGGCTTGAGAAAACTATTCACAACCGTCAAAATTGTGTACAAGTGTAGTTCTGTGCCTGAGTGGTAAACCACAAACAATGAAACATTTTAAAATCCATCAATTTGTATGTCGGTTAGTCATCGACCTACACACAGTGGTAAAAGTGACAGGCAAGCCACATTTCATGGTAAAATGTGGCTCGCTGAGTAGTAATACTTATCATAGCCTTTTCACAAAGGTAGAAAGCATCGTTTGTTCGCATCAAATGTGCTAGAAGCTACTAAATGTCATGGGTATAAACTGGTCATAGGGGGATAGTGTGTCCTTTGGTATATCAAAGTATGTCATGAATTGCAGAATGAACATTCTTTGATTTCAGAAACATGGATTGATGATTGGGGGAAAAAGCATGGTCTCAAAGATCACACGATTCGTATGATGAAGGAGAAACAAATTGATTCTGAGGACATGATTAAGAAGTTAAAAATGCTAGATATCAATAATATGGACTTCAGTACAAGAGGAGAGAGACAGAAACTCATCAGGGCTGCGCTACCACTACAGACAGAGTATATTGAGGCAACCTGCCCATGGATGTTGAAGGATATGCCAAATCTAACCAACGAAACGAGAAAAAGTACTGTATGACGAAGACTACACTTCCAAAGATATTATATCCACGTTGTCTCGGGCCAGCATTCAGAAACTGGACATTTCTCATGGCCAGAAGGCATTACTCCTTCGTGAAGCTCGCAATGAAAGTAAGTGCTTGATCATCAGTGTAGTTAAATAATAAGTTGTTGAACAATCTTTGACTAGATGGCACATAAAGGTGGAACTTGCAGAAACTTGCAAAAACAACGAAACTCATTTATACTTGGGTAATTGCACGTTTGATGTGACCATTCAAAACAGGTATATTACAGTAGTTCTACGCAGAATTCTAAGACCTGTTCTACACCTTATGAAGCCCTGATATCATAATAGATTTAATTTTCTGTAATATGTTCATCAGTTTTCACACAATGTTGATACAAATGAGGTTCCACGTTGTTTTGGTCAACCTGGCATTGTCGGTCTTGTACATTGCACAATCTATTAATTTCAATAATTTGTGATTTGAATGATATGCCCAAAATAGATGAGGATGGTAACCTGGGCAAATACGAACATGAAATCCATAAAGCACTCTCTAAACGTTAAGCCTCAGATGACATTTCATCAAACCAGGAGACCATCAGTATGTTGAAAACAGTTTGGGTCACAGTGGGACCCACCTGTTGTCAGAATGTAGATAAAAAGGGTCAGGGACAAGATTGCCAGTATCCGACCATCTATTCTGAGCACTATATTCCCTCTCAAAACTGTACATGAAAGTACTGTGTCCCTAATCCTAAATAATAAATAGTGTATTGCTTTCTTTTACGGCTGTATTCTTGATAAGTTTCAAGTGGCTAAAGGCTCCTTTTCAAATTAAAACACCAAAAGAAATGAAGTTCAGGTAATATATACATTGTAAGATCATCAGTTTAACAATATACTTGTATTACCTACTTAATAGATTAAGACAAATGTGAAAGAAGTGGCTCAGTCCACCCCCGATGTTAGTAGACAGTAAAACGCAGGCATCAAGATGGTATCAAGAGGTATCAAGATGTGCATGGCTCACTTGCCTAGATGACTGCTTCGTAAAAAGTCGGTAGCGTAAGTAGGCTACGATTGTGACTAAGGTTAGTAGACTAATAGTAGTATCACAGGCATTGCGCAACAACCAGGCACTAAAGAGTCTGGTTAAGATTGAAGTATGTGTACTTCATCCCCGGGAGATTAGCTCAGTGGCTAGTGGCGCCCATGGACATATGACTGGTCTGTATCATGGACGGGAGACCCGGATTGATTCCCGATGCTTCCAAATAACTCCTACCCGATTGTCACTGGGTGGAAGACATGCAGTTTCCTAGTTAGAATCGCACAGTAAACAGGCCTTTGTTACTATGTATCTATGTATCTATGGACATATGACTGGTCTGTATCATGGACACCGGAGACCGTAGCGTTTTATTCAATGATATTCGATCTTCCAAATAACTTTACATAGCCTACCGTCACATTATTTCACACTTGACTATGGAAGAAAATTGATTACCAGGAAACGTGCTTCGGTGAAGCCACTGGGTAGTTTTCCTAGTTAGAATTCCCAAATTCATAGATTTCTTGATTGTAATGTTAATATATTATCTTAATTGTCCATAAGTCAACGTCAATCTAGCAAACGCAGTGTTCTTGAACAAGATCTAGTTAAATTCCCCCTAGTAAAGGGTAAGGCCCCAGGGGTAAGGGAAGGAAGCTACCACCCGGGAATTCAAACTCAACAAGCAGCTTAGTGGGTGGCAAGTTCGTTGGTCAAGTCAGAGATTTCTACCTGTCCCTCGGTCACCAACCCGTATTGAAAACTGACTATGGGAACATAACAAAACGGGAAGAATTATGAGATTGATTCCAGCAAATGGGGTAACCGAGCCACGAAGGATAGAACTCCCGCCCTCTCTCTCGATGCCGATGATAATAGGCCATGACGAGATCGTCCCCTGGTTGTTGAGGAGTTGGGAGTTGGGGGAGTCTGTGAAAGAAGTGGCTCAGTTCACACCCAATGTTATTAGAGAGTAAGACGGAGGTATCAAGATTTGCATGGCTCACGTGCCTATATGACTGCTTCGTAAATAGTCAGTAGTATAAGTAGGCTGTGATCGTGGCTAAGGCTGCGAGGCTAGTAGGCTAATAATAGTATCACAGGCATTGCACAACAACCAGGTACTAATAATAGTATCACAGGCATTGCACAACAACCAGGTACTATAGAGTGGTCGAGATTGAAGTACGTGTACTTCGTCTTCGGGAGATTAGCTCAGTAGCTAAAGCGTCTGCTGTGAGTTCTATTCCACGATCTTCACAAATTCTTATGACAGATTATGAAACACAATACAACATGTATATGGAGATTTAACAATATTAAGTTTATTGACCAGGTTTGACCAGGTTATTGATTATTAGTAAATATTATTGTATTGAAGGCTGGTTGATAATGGTCAAGTTTAGAATTAGGTATGATGTCACAGTTCATATTTGCTATTTCAACTCCTTCTGATATTTGTATTGCATCAAGAATACAGCCGTAAAAGAAAGCAATACACCATTGATAATGAGACCTAGTGTAAACAAAGTGAGTTCTGTATCTGCCTCTGGAACTGGAACACCCCTGACGACTCGTGTGGATGGAAACTGGTCAGGACAACCTGGGTTTCACGAAGGGCCTCCATTGGGTGGACTTCGCACCGGTGCTGACACGCACTGTTTCAGCCATCCCCTACGCAATACAAAACGGGACCAGGTCCACGTTGAGTGAGGTAATCACCGGTTAGCCTCTGTAGGTAACAATTAAGAAAGGCCTATTCCCGAGAGAAATAGGTTGTCAGCCCTACTGCTTCCGACAAGTGCTAAAGGAGAACTGCCGCTATTCGGCTCAAAACCAGTTCAAAAGAGTACTGGGTCCCTAATCCTATTGTGGCCATAATAAAGAACAACAAGCTTAGCAAGGTGTGTGTAACAGGGAAAACTAAACCTAGTCCAGTGTAACTTATAAGACCTAATTTTATACTATTAGAGAATGCTACAATTCTTGTGCACTGGAGACCTACACGAAACTTGTTTTGTTACACTAGTGCTGTAGGCCAAAGATACAGAATATTTAATATCTAATGCTAAATGGTCATACTAATTAAACAACAGCTACAATGTGTCTGACTGCGGTTTTGCTAATTGCTGAGTCCATTAAAACTAATTAACAACTGCAATGTATGTTACAATAGCCACACACTGATCTTACTTTTCCACAATACAGATATATGTCATTCTAATATGTGAGTTTCGATTGCGTTTTGTGTTTTTGTCTTACATAAATTTGCCTACTCTCCCCAATTGATTGAATCGTTTTGCGTTTCCCAAATTTGTAACATGAAGTAACAGTTCATAGTTTAAGGACCTCATTGTTAGTGCACAAATATTTCATCGTGTTTAAATCTGTACACTGTTAATCTGAAAGTCCCAGTTTTACTGTCAATCAACATCATTATTGTGATGGAGACCTTCCTCCCATTTCAATTTTCATTTTTTTTCCAAATTCAGGCTATTCGAACACAAACTCTGCAGAAAAGATGACAAGGCATGACATTGAAGAAGCAATAGAGAGAGAAGATATTGATTTCTTTATCAAAGCAGTCAAAGTAAGTTACGATAAACATATTTTTCTTTTGTTTTTTACGATAAAAATCATGCAATTGACAACGTCCCTTATTAACACTGCAATAACTACGAACAGTCATTTGATTATATGTTGTATATTCATCGGCTCGAATTTGATACAATTATTAACGGGTTTAACAAGGAAGTTTATAAAGGAAAAATAATCAATCCATTAAAACTTACTGTCTTGATATTTGTGGGCATTTTCAATGTCAACTGATTTCGCATACCAGCAAAATGAAGTATAGTAACAAACGGATTACGTACCAAGAGTTATATATTACAGAGGATTATATATTATGACATCTTTCCCCTTATATAAATGTTTTAAAGGACATTTTAAAATAGCAAACTAAAAGGAAAAATCACTTTACAAAATATAATCTACAAATAAAAGCATTAATCTATAGGCACAATCAAATACACTTAAGTCAATAATTGTCATCACTATAGCGCACAACTGGTCTCCTAGTACGAGTACTCCCTCTTTGTGGCAGCTGTGGAGTCTGTGCTGGTACAGTATTACTAAGTTGCTGAGCCTCCAGCTGCTTCTATATTGTCGTGCACATCAATGCCAATCTCTAGTTGTTCTGGTGGTATGCTAGGTACAGGTTGTAAGTGTCTCCTATTTCTCCTTAAGCTGCCCTTTTGTGTTTTGACTAAGTATGTCCTGTTTGGTTCATCAGCTGCAACAATACTACCAGGATTTGACCACTTACTCTCTCCTTCAATGCGCCTAAGAACAGTTTGGCCTATAGCTAGCTTTGGGAGATCCCTCACACCGTGTCGTAAAAAGTCATAATTCACTTTATACTGTGACTTCGCACTCGAATGGCTTCATGGTTTCCACTTTCAGGTATCAATTTACTTTTTATAATTGGTAATCTCATTTTAGACGCCTGCCCATAAGAGCCTGAGATGGTGAAACTCCTGCTGCTGAGTGTTCTGTGTTCCTGTAACTCAATAGGGCTAGGTCAGGATCATTTTGATGAAGAATAGCTTTTGCAATGTTTACAGCATTTTCAGCTCCACCATTAGCTTGATGGTGATGAGGACTGGATGTTACAATTTCAAATCCATAATGTTTTGCAAAATATTGGAAATCAATTGACACAAATTGTGTTCCACAATTATTTTTAACAATTTAATGGATGCCTTGTGTTGAAAATATAGATTACAATTTACCGATCACTGAACGACTTGTTATTCTGTAGCATTCCTTTATTTCTATCCATCTTGAATATGTATTCACAACTACCAAGTAGGATTTACCTCTCCATTCAAATAAATCCATAGCAATCACTTGCCATGGTCTTTCAGGTAATTATGATGGTTTTGATGATTTTTTTCTATTAACTGGTAAATTTTCCCTACATATCAAGCACTTGTCAATCATGGTCTTAATATCCGTGTTCATTTATGGCCACCACATAACTTCATTAACGTTTTGAATGCATTTCGTCACACCTTAATGGCTTTCACGTAATCTGCTCAATATTCCTGTTTTCATACTATGTGGAATTGCCATCTTGTCTCCATGTGTTATTATTCCATCAATCATTCACAAATTTCCACGCTCATCAAAATATGGCTTTATTTCATCACTAACAGATGATTTATACTTTGGCTATTCAGACACAATGTAGTTACAAACGTTTTCTAATACTGGACATCTTTCACTTGCACTTGAAATCTGACATTCCTTTTCATTGCTTGCTGACCAGTTTGCTTGTACATGATCAATATGTGTATTAATGAGCTCTGACATCTCTCATTTGAACTATGCATGAGTGGTTTCCTTGATAAAGCATCTGCAATATACTGTGCTTTTGCAAGTACATATTTTATAATAGGTTTGAATCTCATAAAACGAAGCATGGGTCGTTAACAGCGAATTGGTACTTCATCGAAGGACTTACTACCAATTATAGGAACTGATGGTTTATAATCTGTCAAAAGGGTGAACTGGCTTAGTCCTGTGAGGTACTGGGGAAATCTCTCTCATGCCCATACCAGTGCAAGGCATTCTTTTTTTACCATCGCATAATGTTGTTCAATTGATGTCAGTGTTCACAACAGGCTTCAATACATCATCATGTTTTTGCATTATAACAGATCCTATACCGAAACTACTACTGTCAGCACTAACAACAGTGGCTAATTTTGGATTATAAAATGTTAACGTGGTGGCTTCACAAATCAATTCTTTTACCCTCTGGAATGCGGTCTCTTGTGCGTCTTTCCACTGCAAAATGTATTACCTCCTAGTAAGTTGGTAATTGGCTTCAGTACATCACTCATATTGGGAATCAATTTTTCAACATAATTAAACATATCCAATACTGTTCGAAGTTCTGACACATTTTTAGGAGGTGGTAACTCTGCAATTTCTCTAACTTTCTCTGGGTTTGATTTTACACCGTCAGCGCTTACAATGTGTCCAAAATAACATACTTCTGACTTTCTGTTCATACATTTTGAATCATAGGCCAAGTTCTGCAACCTTTTTCATTACTACGTTTAATCTCTTGTCATGCTCCTCCATTGTTGAACCATGTACTAAAATGTCATCTACCATCACTTCAATGCCATCCATTTTGCAAAATTCTTCACCCATTCGCTGCTGGTACTCATCTGTTGCAACATTGATTCTGAATGGTAGCCTCTTAAATGCATAACGTCCATAAGGTGTAAGTTCTTTTCACAGCTTTATTCAATGATTTTAAATCAACACATATTCTTACAACATCTTTGGAACCTTTAGGCACCACTACAATGTTACTCCACCAATCACTAGGTTCTTTTACAGGGAATATTACACCATTCGCTTGCATACGGTCAAGTTCTTTCTTTACTGCATCTCTTAATGGGAATGGTATTCTTCTTGCTATGGTACTGCACACATATCATCTTCCTTTAACACAATTTTTACAGGCTTTCTTTCATTAAACCTATTTTTTTACTGTCAATGTTATCAACAAATCTAACAATTCCCAGCATAGATGCAACATTTCTGGATAACACCAGATTTATGGCAATCACTCCTGCGTTTATTGTTTTACCTCTATTTGTCATAGTTGTTAGGAATTCACCTACTGTCTCAATGCTCCCACCTGAACTTGTGAGCACCACTGATGTCCTGCGAAGCTTTGGCTTGATTTTCAGCTGATTGAATTCACTATATTTTACTCCCTGCGCAGTTTGTATCATCGACGTACCTTTTATATAGATACATTTGGAAGTCTGTCTTTTGTTGCTGTTTCTACTTTCTTGTTGAACTTGTCGTCCCACCACAGCATAACGATTCTGGCAATAACACCCAACTCAAGACCGATTGGACCACCTTCTTTTTGTAGATATGTATCACCATTAAAGGTATACAAGTGGTTTTTCATGACCATTAGCAGTCCTTTCTTTATGGCGACTGTAGTCATCAATCGTATTTGTTCTTTGCTTGGTGTGTATTTAGCCATGTTGAACAAGGTTTGGTCACTACTTCTCTACCTTACTTCAGTAGTTCTAATACCTGGTGCTCGTCCCCTCACACTTCTGCGTGTAGGTTGTACATCTTGTAATGAGTAGAACTCCTTTTCTTCTTTTTAAGTGCAAGTGCGAAGTATAAACCTAGTTCATGTGTGTCCACCTCTATGTTGATGTTTTTATATGCTTCACTTATTATTTCAGACACTTCTTCAATCTTCAGGCTTGGATACAGTCTTTTAACATCCATACTCCAAATGATAGTCTCTTGCCTTCTTTTCGTATTCATTTCTTCAATACTAGCTACTAATTCTTCATTGCTTTTACTTTCACTATTTGTTATCTTGTCCATATCGCCTGCCACATAATCTAATATTTCGCTGAGCAAGTGTGACAGTGGGCCATTTATTGACCTTGACGCTCCACATACTGGTCTGGTAGGAGGGCCTTCTTTCTCTTTCCCTGGTGTTATTGGTTTATGGTCTTTTCGTAGACCATACAGTTCTTATAACGGACCACTTCCTGTAGTAAGAGCTTTCTTTACCCTGTATTCATGTTTCCACTTTTCTCCAATCTTGAACATTCTTTGAAACATTATTGCATGACCATTCATGTCTTTTTCAATGTTTATTATTTCTTCTTGAGAAACTTTTTAGATAATTATATTAATTTTTTTATTGGATAGTGTTTTTGATAATTGGGATTCGATTTTTTTCTCTCATTTATACGGTACGCAACACAACGTAGTAATATTTGCACTAATTGCTTCATAACAAAATTTTATATTTCAAACCATATATCACTAGATAAGAGTATTACATACACAACAAGGCGTAATTCATTAAAATTGAAGCAATAAGAGAGAAATCGAATTTTAGTAAAACTCCTAAAATAACCTTTGTTGTGTCCCTAATTCAATCTGGGTATCAAGGAAATGAATTTTATTCTCTACCATAGTTTCATGAGTGAAACTATACTTAGAGTTGTGTCTACTTGGTTGAGATGTTCCAAAGAACCACGCTTTATCTTCGTTACCACATCATACCTCTTCCTTCTGCGTCGGTTTGATTTCCTCCTCCGACCCCCCTCCCACAACAAACACTGACTGACTTTTTTTGCTGTCACGTGCTGCCATCTGGTGACAGAAAATGAAGTCTTGGAAGATGGACATTGAAAATGTCGGAAAATATTTAGTCAGTTTTAATGGATTTTTCACAATTCAAACAATCTATCAATAAAAAAGAAATCCAATGAATCTATTAACAGACAAATAATCAATTTTCAGCTTTTTAAAGGTCATTATGGTATTATACTGCAAGCTATAAAGAACATCATGTTTTGAAATCAACCTTTTATCATCAATAGTTTATCAATTATGACTTTTAACATGTAGAATTTAAATGGTGACTCAATTTTCCTTCATACTTACACCTGGATAACTGAGTGCGGTTACTATAGTAACCGTTCTCACAATGGCGGATGTTGACGGCAGCAGCTCAAGTGAATGATTTTTTTATCTCAAATATAAACCATTCTAGATATACTTTGACAATAATAGACACAAAAAGACAATGCTTTACACCAATAATCAGTAGTTACATAGTAGATATTTAAGTAATCGTCATTCAAAAGGAGAATCGAGGATACAGTAACTAAAAAGCAATGAAAATGGTTGCTCAAAAGTTAGAGTATGGTAACTACCTCTTAAATATGAATATGGTAATCATTACTTTGATTCTTAGAGTACGGTTACTACTTCTGGTTTCCATCATCATTGTGAATTGGTTTGCTATTATCACAACTCAGACTCACAGCTTGTATCTCTAGCTTTATTTTTGCGACAACTAACTCCAATACATGGATACCAGGTTCATCAATCGATCGGATACCGCACAGCTCATTAGACTACTCTCTAACATGCATGGGTCACTCTGGCATATTTACCTCATAATATCTATGTAATATGTTAGAATCTTATAATACCATGTGACAATCTACCTTATCTCCCTGTTAAAATTGGATTTATACAATTTAATTACATATTACATTTTCTTATTAGTTGGATTTGATTTCTCTCATTAAAGGCATAGAATACATAATCTGTCTGCATAAGTCTACCTCTCTCGAGTTAAACGAAGTGACGGTAATTAAAGAATAGTATAATACAGATTATGACATTTATAATTAAATTACTGTGCGGTCAGAATATCAGATAATAAAAAGATGTGGCAGGAAATTGGAAGAAATGGAAGCAAATGTTCGAGCTGTATTTGGACGCAAAAGATGTCACTGAAAAGAGTGACAAAGTGATCATAGGTATGCTGTTATCCGCTATGGGATCAGATGGTGTTGAGAGATACAATAACTTTAATTGGCCAGCTGGCCAAGCTGACAATAAGAACAAATATGAATATGTAATGGAAAAAATTCAACAAGGAGCTGAGTGGAGACAAGCGAATTGTGTTCAATAGATTAAAATTCTGCTGCAGCCGACTTCGGCTTCATTCGCTTCCCTAAAATCACCAGCATGGCGTTCCGTGGTGGTGGGTCATTCGTAGGCGGCCTTACCGCTCCGGGGAGGCATGGGGGACCCATCCTGTTGGTTGATCCGCCTCCTGTTCGGGGTCATGGATAGCGTGCAGTTCCCGACGTCTCTCCTCCAGTGCTCCGTTACCAAGTGATCCGCGGCATCTGTCATTGAAGGGAACGCCCTATTGTTGCAATGTGACGTGGCCGGAATGGCTTCACTAGTGCAACATGGGGCAACAAAACACCGTCCCTCGTGCATGTGGTAATGCACCCAGTGCTCAAAAAGGGCATCTAAGCCTTTGTGTCCGCAATCCCGAAATGTAGCAGCATTTGCTGGCCCGCAAACGATCCGGGGGTCCAATTTGGCATGATTATCTGCCATCCGGGGTAATTTGCCCGTCAATCCGAGCAACATAGCTTGAGGTTGGGGTAGAGCCAAATGAGAGGGCGCATCCAACGCTGCCCAAGGCTCACACCCTTTCACAGGACACCGCAGTTCTGCCTCCAAATATGCCGTGAACAAGTCCGTGAGGGACTGTTGCGTGATCTCAAGATGTGGAAGTCGAGTAACCAGTACCGTCACTTCGGGATACAGTCTCGGCAAATGTCGGTGGCCCAAATTGGGTACCATTAGTCGGACATTTTCCCACCGGTTGGCTTCCTCTCCTCGGTTTCTCCCATCCGCTGGACCTTGCTGTGTCCAGTTGCTGTGACCTTGCTGTGTCCAGTTGCTGTGACCTTGCTGTGTCTAGTTGCTGTGACCTTGCTGTGTCCAGTTGCTGTGACCTCGCTGTGTCTAGTTGCTGTGACCTTGCTGTGTCCAGTTGCTGTGACCTTGCTGTGTCTAGTTGACGCATGGGGGCATGTACGTTCGCAACTCGTACGTATGTTGCGGCATGCCCGTTACCTCATCGGCGAGGTAAACAACTTGTTCCGAGGGTTGCCCTTCCAAAAACTGATCTGCATACAAAATGGTCTGTGTGACTGCGCTCTGCATGAACCTCCAGCATTCATCATCGGTCACAGGTCGGCTTAGTGCGGGTGCCTGCTTTTAGGTCCCTTGCTGGCTAACCAGCTCGCCCGTCGCATTCCGATCCTCCGGTTCGGACTCGCTATCTGAACTCCCGTTTGATGCGGATGCCCCGGTATCCCGGTTGGTCTAGATATCGTGTCCGCCGTCCCGGTGTTCCGCAAACCCCTCGGTTTCCCGCAGATCGCGTTCCATGAGCTCCTCGTGGCCCATGGCCTCCTGATTGGTGTTATCGGGGACCGTCTGCGAGCTGCCCCCTTCCATAGTGTGGCCCATGCACAGTTACGAACTGTGCTCCTGTATGCTGCTCTTGCTGCTCCATGTTTGGCGCCCCAGTGGACGCTGAGGACACAGGGACGAGCTGCTGCCCGCCCTGTGCCTCTCCTGTGTCGGGTTCCTTTTCTGCCATGATGGCATTACAGTCCCTTTCCCCCCTATTTTAAGACAAACCTGAATTTCCAGGCCAGACAGCATTGTCACTCCTATGACAAAGGTCCTCTTCTTACCCTGAAGTGTCTGAATCCTGCTATCCACGTTAGTTACAGCAAACTCCACCTAAAACAATCAAAAAGACCAATTAGTTACACTATCACTCGGATACGTGCGTCCTCTCCAACAAATTGCTGAAAAAGTGATCAGTCACACCAGTACTGAATACTATTTCTGCACTATTGCCACGCTGGGTCACCTGCTCCAATCACAGACCACTATTCATGTGATCCTCTGTAATCCGCTACAGTATCTGCACTCACGCGGTCCACTTTCGGTTCATAAACACGCCCCGGCCTTGCAATTAGCGGTCCTCACAAACCAAATGCCCTCGCTCGTTCCGGGCCACCGAATTTGGACCTTGCCTCCCCTCCCATGGCGCATGTTCTTTGTCCTAACTACTGCAGTTGACCTCGCTAATTGGCTCCCTTTGTTAAGACTGTTCCACTCCGAATGCAACTGACTTAGTCGTGTACAGGTATAATTGCACCTGCCTGGTTCGCACATCGACTCCCACCCTGTGCATACGTGCCGTACGCCCGGGACACAGCCAAATACCCGAATCCCAGTTCACAAGTCCAACTTCCAATTTGTAATTCCGGGTATACCGATGCCATGAGTCCGATTTTGGCGACATCACCAGTCCA
>CM032659.1:36921597-36941253 GCA_019095985.1 Streblospio benedicti | reverse complement strand
GCTAAATTAAGCATTGAATCCTCTGTTTTGGGTGTCTGTGTAGATTATCAAAATAAAAATAACATCTCATGCTAAGATTTAGACAAATAGTTCGTGTTTCAATGAGAAAAATGCTTGTATAAAATTGTTCACATTTTGGTTTAGTTTGGGTGATTAGGAGAGTGGCGACCGCCACCCTCCTCGCTTCCGCACAGTGACTATAGCGAGTGTCAGCCATGCATCTTTCATCTTTGACTTAGCTGAGTAGCTTTTAAAATGAAATGCTAATTTGTCAACATTGCCATTTGCTGTTTCCGTTCCCAGATGCCGTATTTGTGCTCCAGCATGCAACATAAATTTAGATGTTTCATATGAGAGGAATAATCTCAGATTTCCACATTACAAAGTTAACATTCCTGCACCCATTACCTGTATGCATGAATTATGATAATTATCAGGTGCCCGCTCAAACTAGGGCGCACTTGATTAACTGATGTCCTACAAACCTGAACCGGAATTGCCTTACACCGGCGGCGTGCAAGTAATGAAATAAATCATGCACCAGTCTTTGCAAATCTAGTTCAATTAGGGTATGAGTAATTCGTCATAAATATCTATGTAAGCATTTGGTGATGATGAAATGCACATAGCTATGGCCCATGTAACAAAAATTTCATGAATTCTCTTCATATCTTTCCAAAATTTCATCGCTATTTACATGTGTCAACCTTTTTGGACAAATGTTCCACAAGAAACCGGCTTCATTTGTGGTCTGAAATAATACCACAATATGCATAAATTATGATAATGAGCAGGTGCATCTGTCATGTGCTCTCGTGACAGGCGAACCAGATAGGTGCACTATGGCGTCAAAAACATTTTATTGTACGAAATATACTATTAAAACTGGGCATACGGCATAGCATCACAATGATGAGCAAGATTATATATTTCATTAGCAGAGACATTAAAGATGCTGTCCCGTGAAAGTTTTCAAGATATCAAATTATCCCTCCACAGTGGCATTTGCCCCTCGGAACGTCTATGACAATTTGGTGCATGAGCGATAATATGATATCAAAGGAGTGTCAACAGATTCGATGGTATTTTCCTTCTCTTTTCTTAATTTATTTTAGGCTGATTAATATTTTTTCCATTATGATATGCAGTCAAATTGGTAAACATCGAAGACATTTTATTGTTCAAAAAACTTTTGGTCCTCAGAGTTTGACACACACACACATCTATCCACATAATGTCAGATGAAGCAACAAAAATTTGATACTTACCCGGCTGCTCGTGCAGTCTGGCATATGGCTGCCATTCAGTTACTTCCTATAGTTCTGGGCTGCAGCCTACTGATCCTAGATGTGAAATGTTGGGTACTGATCAAGTGTATTTCTTTCTATTTCATATAGATTTCATTTCTTAGAGTATTTTTCATAAATGAAGAAAAATAAATTATTATTATTTCCAACAGGTTCCCTGGGGAAAATGATTGTTTTGACTGGGTATGCACTGTGAGGGTGCTCTTCTGACACACCTGTCAATGCCCAATTCTCATTGGCTGTAAAAAGCTTTTATTCATAAATCAATGACAAGGATGTATATGCGTGGAAATGTTGCGCCTACTGTTGATTTTATTACTGCTAAACGAATTGAGCATAAAATCCTCATGACAAGTCAAAAATTGTTGTACTCATGTGGGAGACATGAAATGCGAAGTGAATTCTATTTTCACACTTCCAACTCATAATATGCTATATTTTGAAGAGAAATATCCATCAAAATGTTGGAACCACGGGAGTTTCATGGGTGGGGCCATATTATTTAACAGAATTAGTGCAAACTAACATCGCAAGTATGTCACCAGTTCGAACATTTGACAGGGCAGCATCTTATATTAAACTGCCTGGCATCACAACCTATACTAATCGTAGCAACGTTTGAACAAAGTTACTCAAGAAAGGCAACATGAACCATCCATATATCATGTTAATATATTGTTGCTCACAATATTTTGTTCCATAAACTCCTGCAAACTTCACTCTCAGCCATCAGTGTCCGATTAAAGTTTAGTGGGACCCAAGGCTGTGAGTCAATGGGGCCCTTTTTGTCCTTGATGCAACGTTTTGTCAGTAGCTGCTAGAAGTAACAGAAAAAATATTGGCAGAATCTGGGGCTCCATAATGTTCACTAGGGTCCCTTGTTATTTGGGGATTTGAGTTGTTTAAGAGATTTAACATAACTTGGGGCTCCTGAAAAAATATACTTGGGTCTTTGTTTGCTTTGCTGCTTTCGCATAAAAAAGAAATATGCGTCAAAATGTTGCCAAATCTGGGACCCCATAATGTTTACTAGGGCCCCTTGTTATTTGAGGCTTTGGGTGGTTTAACAGATTTGACATAGCTTGGGGCCACCTGAAAGAATACATATATACTTGGGGCTTCTGTTTTGGTGCTTAGCATAAAAAATATGTGTAAAAATGTTGTAAAAATCTGGGGCCCCATAATAATATTTACTAGGGCCCTTGTTATTTGAGGCTTTGGGTTGTTCAACAGATTTGACATAACTTGTGGCCCCTGAAAAAATACATGTATACTTGGGGCTTCTTCTGGTTTGGTGCTTTGTAACAAACACAGTTTCTATTAGGGTCTCAGTCGCGGCCACACTGGTGGCTGCTGAGCATAAAGTAGGTAACACAGGTTGCACTCGACTAAGAATACGCCCCCATGTTACACATACCTTTTTAAGGTTGTTTTTTGTTCTTACTATGGCCACTTGTAGGATTAAGATCAGTACACTATCACCTAGTACTGAAGAGCCATTAGGGCTTTAGCTATTGACACAGCAGGTACAGACTGCTTAGGTAGAGCTGTCAACCTATTCCCGCAGGGTATAGGCCCTCATTCAACCATCCTTGAGGTCCAGCCAGTGATTTCTTCACCCCCCCAGACGTCTGCTCACTGAAGGACCCGCGTTTGTGTATAGCAGGAGCTGTCAAGTGTGTCAGCACTGGTGCAGAAGTCCTCCCGCGGAAGGTCTTTCATGAGACCAGCGGTCTGCACACCTCCCACACAGCAAGTGGCGAGAGGCTCCCTGGGAGCCATCGGCTATAGGCCAGAGAGCCCGGGAGTAAGGTGTATGCAAATGTCTCAGTAAAACAATGAGGAGAGCGGTTTGGGGAGTCCAAGCCTTGGAGGCTGCATTCGCGCTGATTGTGTGATACATGCCATTCAAACCATCTTGTCGGGCCATGTGAACCCGGCATGGCGTGCAGGAGCTACACTTTGTTCAAAGTTTGGTGCCGTGACCAGGATATCACAGAACGAACACTGTACACGGATCGGCAGCATGAAGTCCACCAGAACTCCACCCCCAGACTTTGTCCACTGGATCAGACCAACAACCTGGTGTCAAAGGCCCGAGCAGCCTGTCGGCATCCCGGACCGCCGCAGATACAGCCACCAATTTCTGGGTGGAGAAATCGATAAGCAGGATGCCCGGATGCGGGCCCCCCTGAACGCATTCGGCATCCGCCACCCGCTTCCATACATGGAATGGCAACGGGTAGTAGCTCGCTTGAGCCTATGCATATCGTGGGTATGACTGGAGGAGTGAGTACTGGGCCTCAGAATCGACTTACACCAGCTACCGGGGATGGAACTGCGGGCACATGGGAGCAACAGGTGCAAGGAGATGAACTCGTCTTTCCACAAACGGGAATTCATCTCCTTCCCCCGGCAGGCCTCTGTAAGTCGCCGTATGGCCCTGGTATCGCCGGGAAATGGACCGGGGCTTGTCACAGGAGGATGCATGGAAACTTGGGTTGGCCGGGATAAAGGATAAAGAATCCGAATACGAAGACTATCAATGGGGGAACTTTGCGGGGAATTGACATCATCCTGGGACCAGACTATGGTCAATATCACCGCGGGTGCCATCAGACTTCCTCCTCCATTGAACGAAGATGGGAAGGGACAGGAGTTGGAGAATACAGAGGAATAACTTGAGTAACCAGAAGACTGAGAATGACTTGAAGAATGACTTGAGTAACCAGAACGGTGAGCCCGTGATTTGGCAAAAAACAAAGGGCTGGGAAACCGAGCATGAGGAGTTGTCAGAATCGGAGTCCCGGGAATCTAGGCAGAGGAAAAATGAGCAGGGACAGCCGCCAGCACCGAGCTCAGGGTGACAAGGAAGAGAGTGCCTGGGAATCCAGGTGGGCATTCTTAAGTCAGTGGGACATTATCGTCATGACTGACGCGAACCTGATGGGAGTGCCCATAGACCGAGTGTTCTATCTTGGTACCATTTGCGGATGGTCAGCTGATTAAGGCTGGGACGGTCTGCCCACTCAACTCGATCCCCAGAAGCAGCGCTGACTGTTTTGTTTACACATGGAGACTGCAGAAATATATCCTCTGCGATGAATTGGCATTGAACCGAGATCATCAGAGCTTGGTTAGCTGATGGAGGTGTCACACAGGCCAAGCAAATTTGTCACGACTGGGTGCCGTAACTCGAATTGCTTGTGTTGGAGACCAAGACTGGTCAACGGGCGGAACTGTGGTGATGGACGGAACAACTTCTAATTGTCTGGGAAGAGGAACTAGTACCCCAGTACCAGGCAAAAAACAGCCAACGCTCACTGATCTAGTGTCAGAAAGCGAGTCCGCTCTTGAGGAATTGGAAAAAGACATGAAACATCATGTTCTCCTCAAGAGGATGATTAAAAAGAGGGAAAGTGGTGTAGAGGTACCTCATCTACCATCACCCAACCCTAACACGCAGGCTGTTGAACCCCTAAAACTCGAGCCATCAAGCCGGGGTCCCCCTAGGGCCCCACCAAAGGAACCGAGATGGCAACCACAGCTTCCGTCTATGATTCCCCAGTTGGAGGCCGCCGTGGCCCAACAAGGGGTGGAGCTGTGTAAGGAACAGTGTCTACTAGCATGCTTGAGAGAGTTGGAAGAGTCGCACCAGCAACTCAGGAACCCACCAGATCAGGAATTTGAACTGGCTGCACAAGTGTATAGGACTGCCACGGGTTTGAGACCTCGCCCGCTGTGATGCTACTCACCCAAGAGACAGCACCCAGGGATATAGTTAAAGGGAGCCGCGAGATGATAACAGGCAAAGTGGGAGTTATGCTACTTTAGCGGTTTAAGTCGCCAGTGTGTTCCAACTCGCCGGATCGACATATCCACCTGGAGAGGAAGTAACAGCCCAGTCTGCAGGGGCTGATTATCAGAGTCTCGGACGGGGCATAGCCTGGACAAATCAGCAGGAAGAGCTGGCAACGGGGGGCTCGGCAGGACAAACGCCTCGCCACCATCACTGCCATTCTAGCAGCGATAGTTTGGAGAAGACCCACCCAACAGGGGTCCCTCGTACTGTGAGCTTTCGCACAAGATCAAGACTGTCCCGAAGTTCAACAAGCCGGATGGAAATCAAACATGGACTGACTATGTGCAACTCTTCCTGGATGTTGTACGCCTATACAAAGAGCCCTCATTGGAGTGCGCTGGGTGGCTCGTGGACAGATTGACCGAACATCCTTGACTGGCCAACTCTCGTGTCGACACTCAACTCGCATTTGTATGCGGAATTCAAGATGCTGTCGGCTAAGGAGGAACTACTGATCTGCAAACAAGGGAACACCAAATCGGTGCAGGACTTCATCACCCAGCTGCTCTACCTGGCACTGAAAGCCTAAGGAGAGGATGTGGGATGCCAGGAGGCTGCAGTACATAAAATGACTGGAGTTGGGATTGTCATCAGCTTCGCTGCGACGGACATATGACGATCTCATACTGCAGCCCAGAATCACCCTGGCTGTCATCCAGACGGAGTTGGTGTGACGGGAGATCCGGGATGACCCAGGCAGGTACCGCACATTTATGGCACAGGAAAAGAGCAGGCAATTAATCAAAAGCCGCAACATGCTCCTATTGTCACTGTTGTGAAAGAGACACTCACTCAGCAGAGTAAAAATGGAAAATGCGGACAGGCTAACGTGGCCCAGACGAAGGATACTGGCAAGAAGGCACCGAGATCTGCCCATGGTGGCGCCCCAGGGCAAGGCAGCGGTTGAGGAAGTGGCAAGGATGCGGGGTCAGGAGCATCAGGATCAGTGGGTCAGGGTCGAACGTTTGATCCAACCAGCAAGAACTGCTGGAAATGTGACAATCGGGACACGTCCATATGGACTGCCCGGAAGCGACCGACCGAGAAATACAGGAATGGAAAGAAAGATCGGAACAAAGCAAAAAGCCATCGATTTCACCCAAGGAGTGATCAGAAAAAGGGCGATAAGAAGACAGATGCTCCTGTCACGGATGGGAAGGAATCAGATGCCGACCTTGAAATGATTCAGGCAAGATGGAAAACAAATATGCCGCCTATTCCCCCTGCTTACATTATACAGTGCAGCTGCCCGCCAGGGAGTGGGAAGGCAATGTGTTGCAGCGGAGATGCTGACGTCAGCCAAGAGACAGAGCAAGGGAGCTCTGGTCATTTGCAGTCAAGTGGGGCTGTGGGACAAATGGATGTTCGGGATCTGATGCCACGGGATTCTCATCATCCTACCAGAAGTCTCGTGCTAGTTCGCCAGGGGTGGGATGGGGTGCATCCACTCAACCCCTGTCACTGAACTCAGGGACAACTTCGAGTGTGGGATGCAGTTCCAGCGTCTTTTGGAGGGTTCGTCTCTACTGTACCCCGACCAGACAGACTCGGCTGGCCAGCTAACTACACCCGGTAGCGAACCTGGTACCGAGGGGGTATGGACACCAGGACAATGAGCAGGATAGAGGGCTCGCCGCCACTAAACCTCTTGCAAGGTCGGTGGAGCCATTTTCGCTAGAGCAGAACGTGCGAGGGAGTACTCGCTTGGAGGAACTAACAGGCACAACACTGGACGAGAGGCTTGGTAGCCATGGCAAGTTACAGCCAAACAAAGGAGTGGAACCTAGCCGGGTGGACTTGCGGTACCACTGCTTGGGGGGAGGAAGTCGGGGCTCTGCCAGCGCCTGGCAAAAGCCCGCTGTGTGGACTTGATTTACCATGCACCACTCTCTTGATCCTAATATTGCAAAGGAGAACGTCAGGAACAACGTCTCATCAGCCTCCACACTCAACTTTCGGCACTCCGGGTGGGAACCGGAGGAGTCAGGTAGGGAGATAGTGTATCAATGTCAGGAGGTGGATGCCGAATTTGCGGCCATATGCAGAACTTTAGGATTGTTGGGCGCCGCCCTGGTGTGCCGCATCACGGTGTGGATCAATGATGTCCCAATGGAGACGTGCGTGGACACCTTGTTAGCTAACAAATTCTACAAAGAGCGCAGAAGTCAACTACCGCCACACCTACCCTGTTATGGTGGCTACATCATGACACCATTTCAATAGCATGATATTCTGAGTACAATGTACTATTGTATAAGACTCGCAAATTGACGTTGGGGCCCCAATCATGTATTGTCCAAGGTCTGATTTGTGGGAACATAGAACTGGAAGTTCAGTCTATTGTTCTTCTACCAATATAAGCCATGCATTATTGACTGTCCCCTGACTGCATTTGGCATATAGGCTATAATTAATTAACAGTGATTGCCAAATAAACCATACAAATTGGGGTTTGTTGGACTATTTTTGGGGACAAGCAAACATACCCCCTCAGGTGTCCTGATAGGCACAGGTGGGAATCATTGGATGTCCGAGGCACCATCATATCGGTGTTTGAATATGCCTGCGGGCTGGTACAGTCAGCTCCTGTGTTGGGTCTAGAAGGTCTCAGTCTGCCATGGGTTGGGACATCAAGTAGCTGGTGACTGTACCGAACACAAAAGTGGAGCAGAGATGTTCGATTTGGTTCCGCAATGGCAGTCCATATAATGTCCGGTGATGCGACCATTGTACAGGAAGTGCTGGTAGAATCAAAGCAAAACTCATTGACAAACTTTTCGTGGTCACTTGAGAAATATGTGTAGACGGCTCTAATCACCCTGGAAAATCAAAGCACCTCATTTGGAAGTCAAACTTGGAATGGTGAGGACGTCAACCAGTCATCGGACGGGGATGGGAGTCTCCTTGACTTACGAATATGGCACATTCCTACTCACGTAGCGAGTGTCAATGCCGTAGGAGGCAGGCATGGGAAAGAAAGGACCAGCCGGCAGCTGATTCCAGAAGATGGAGTTTATGAGTCGGTCACGCGCGGACCGGACTGTAAAGTGTACTTCACGGAAGAAGCGGCAGGAGACGAGGAGCCGGCTGAGCTGCTGGTTGAGCCCATTCCAGCAGAGGACCAGGACAAAGTACGTGATTTCCTGCACTGCATGTTCCTGGCTGATGAAACGTTGACGCTAGATGAGGTCTCCCAGATGGAAGCATTGGTGAATGAATATAGAGATATATTCCTACGGACCGGATGACAGTCCAGGTTGACACGAATCTACTGACACACAAAATTGACACGGGAGGCGCCAATCAATTAGGCAAAATTACTACCATTGCTCCATCAAGGAACGGAAGTACATCAATCAAGAATTGGAGATGTTGGCAAATGGAGCAATTTGGTGTTGGTGCGGAAGAAGTCGGGTGAGCTGCGTTTCTGTATCGACTTCCGTCGACTGAACAAAGTCACCAAGAAAGACGCTCATCCCCTTCCACGGATCGATGAGTGCCTGGATGCACTGGAGGGATCCAAATACTTTTCCACCCTTGATCTAGCGAGAGGCTACTGGCAGGTGGCAATGGATCCAGAGGATGCAGAGAAGACAGTCATTGTGACCCATCGGGGTCTGTATGAGTGGACTTGTATGCCTTTCGGCCTCTGCAATGCACCCGCAAGTTTTCGTCGTCTCTTGGAGATGGTACTGGCAGATATCGTATGCAGCCAGTGCCTCATATATCCGGACAACATTCTGGCTTTCAGAAAGGACTTCTCGATCGCGAGTTTGAACCTTCGAGCGGTATTCGAATGTCTGCGGAGGGCTAACCTCAAGTTGAAGCCCAATAAGTGCACACTGTTTGCTGCGTCAGTGGAGTACTTGGGACACGAGGTGGATCGGTTCGGGATTCGACCAAGCCGGAGCAAAGTGTAGGCGTTGCATAACTCAGTGAAACGAGGATGTACTTGGGCTTCACCAGCTATTAACGTCAGTTCGTGCCCAACTACAGTGAACTGGCCAAACCACTCAAGGAGCTGACCAAGAAGGGGGTCAAATTTCGGTGGTTGCAGGAGCAACAAGTTGCTTTCAAGAAGATTAAGGGATTCATCATTGAATTACCCCTCCTGTATTACCCTCTCCCAGAAAAGGAGTTTCATTACAAAGTGGAGGCGAGCCTATTCGCAATAGGTGGAACAATGGAACAGGAGCAGCATTGAAAGTTCGTGCTGCTGGGGTTTGCCTCCAAAACCTTGTGCAAATCGCGTCAAGCGTACTGTGCAATGAAAAGGGAATTCTACGCGGTCGTCTTCTTCATGCGATACTTCCGCGAAATCACAGGAGGAACCATGGTGGTGATCTGGACGGATCACGCTGCCCTCACGTGGGTGCAGGATTACCACCAGTCGGACAGCATGTATATGCGTTGGCTGGTGGAAATGGGTTGGTACAAGCCCTGGAAGATTCACCACTTGCCCGGGAAACTGAATGAAGCTGAATGAGGTAGAAAACGAAACAGCCCCTTTGAAAAGCGCAAGTCCTGCAAGCTCGGGGACTGTCTGGATTGTAAGTTTTACAAAGCAAAGATGGATAAGTGTCGAGATGAGGATTCAGATGATTCTGAGGTGGCTGCGAGCAGCCCCGTCCACGGTGTCAGCGTAGCGAGGGACAAGCTTTTTTGTCCCGACGATCTGCGGTGGGAATTCACGGCCCGGGATGTAGACTCTGATGAAGAGAATGACGGTGAGGACCGACAGCTTATCGACGGTGTGGATTACAATGTGTATTTGACCCGTTGGCTCCATGAGCTCCCCAATCGGACGCACTTAACTCTGAGTGAGGTGGAAGGCGCACCTGGAGCAGCTGTACTGCTGGCGCCTGAAAGGGCAGTTCTCCGCCGTTCTCGGCGAATAGCAGAGCAGCGACGCGGTGTGGAACCCGTGACCAGGCCTTTAGTGGAAGGTGAATCATCAGGGGAGAGTGACACGGAAGAGGAGGATGTGGAAATCACTCAAAAGGAGGAACAATCCACCGCGCAAGCGGCACACCAGTGTGTGCAGGTTCTTGCTAATTTCGGCAATGCCGAGTGGCAGGAAGCCCATGAGCGCGACCAATGTTTATGAAAGCTTGTTGAGCTCGAAACTCAGTGGGGAGAGGAGATTAACCAACAGGAACTGAAACACCAAAGTCCCGCTGGTGGCCGAACCTGTATCAGTTGGACAGCGGGGTTTGGATGAGGGACAAAATCATACAGACAAGGACATCCCATGGAACACATGAAAGTTCGTCTTGTTCCGGTTGCGTGGCGGGAAAGCATATGGAGATGTGATCATGTCCACAGTGTTTCACACCTGGGCTATGAGCGCAAGTACGAGATTCTCCAACGACACTTTGCCTGGCCGGGCATGACAGAGGACGTAAGAATGATGTGTCGCGTCTGTCTAACTTGTCAACATAGTAAGACCGAAAGTAGGGGAGGAAAACCTCCACTGAAACACGAGTATGTGAGGGATCAACCTACAAGGACTGCTCCTGGAGACACCAGCAGGCAAGCACTTCATTTGCGTCATACAGGACTATTTCTCCAAAAGATTGGAGTTGTACGCATTGGAGCGGAAAACTGAGGAGGCTGTGGTTGATGTACTCTTCAGGGAGTACATTGCACATCACGGGGTGATGCAGAAGCTCCACAGTGATCAAGGGATGGAATTCAACAATCAAATATGTCTGGAATTTTGCAGAATGTACAAGATTGACAAAACACGGATGACCACATATGCTCTGTGGAGCAATGGAATGGTCAAACAAAGCAACAAAACAATTAGGGCTGTATTACGTGCCCTGGGGGTCCACGATAGAGAAAAATGGGATGAACTACTACTGTATGTTTTCATGGCATACAACCCTGCCCCTTATGCGAGCACAGGATTCACACCACAGAAATTGTTTTATAGTCAGTGGGTGAATGTCAATAGATTGAAGCCTGTGTTCAAATCCGGAAGTGGCGCCACCCTAACCAAACAGGATGCTTTATGCCCCAAACAGCCTCTCACTGGGATGTAGAGCAAAGTTCTCGGAGTATTTGATCGCAAACTACTAAAGATAGACAGTGGGGAGGGATCCGTTTTAAGAGCACGACCACACTCGCTTTTATGGAATTTTGACACAGAGGTTTAAAGACTTCATAACCCTCTTCTCTCCTGTGTTGCCGTGGTTTCCAAGTGAAATTTTGAGGAGGGAAGGGTGAAGTCAATCCAGAACAAGGCAGCAATAACCGACAGTCATAACAGCATCGGGAAAGTCGGTAGTAACATCAGTCAGAGATGGCAGAAAAAACGGCCGGTTTTTTTAGAACGGGTGCACCGTAACAAGAATGGGCTCACACATGTGTTGGATACAGGCTCCCTGTATTGGAAGGACTTGACGGATTGAGTATGTGCTCGGGAATAGACTAGGACCCGTGGAACTCCCCATAATAGAAGTCACAGGGACTTTCAGGTTTATGCTCATGATAATGGCATACGGGAATTACAAGTTGGAAGTCGGACTTGTGAACTGGGATGGGGCCTCCGCTGTGTCCCGGTCCTATGGCATATGTGCGGGGGTGGAAGGCAAGGTACGAACCACGCAGGTGCAATTGTACCTTTACACGGTTGAGTCTGTCCAGCATTCGAGTGGAACATTCTTAACAAAGGAGCCAATTAGCGACGTCAACTGCAGTAGTTAGGACAAAGAACATGTGCTACAGGGAGGAGGCGGCAAACCGGCAGCCCAGTTTAAATTCGGTGGCCCTTAACAAGCATGGGGGGGGGGTTGCAAGGCAGTAACTGCAAGGCCGGGGGCCTTTAAAAACCGAAAGTGGACCACTTGAGTGCAAATACTGTAGCAGAGTACAAAGGATCACGTGAATAGATTCAGACACTTCAGGGTAAGAGGAGGACCATTGTCATAGGAGCAATGAGCTTGTCTGGCCTGGAAATTCAGGTTTGTTAGGAAATAGGGGAATGGGGCTGTAATGCTATCATGGCAGACACAGCACCCAACACAGGAGAGGCACAGGGCGGGCAGCAGCTCGTCCCTGTGTCCTCAGCGTCCCCTGGGGCACCAAACACGGAGCAGCAAGAGCAGCATACGGGAGCTCAGTTCATAACTGTGCATGAATTTGTCACTGTGCAGCAGCATGTGACTTTGGTCTCGGAGGGCCACACTATGGAAGGGGCAGTATGCAGACCCAGAAGGCCATGGGTCATGAGGAACCCATGGAATGGGATCTGCTGGGAAACCGAGGGGTTTGCGGAACACCGACAGCGGACATGATATCTCGACCAACCGGGATACCGAGGAGTCCTTATCAAACAGAAGTTCGGAAAGCGAGTCTGAACCGGAGGATCAGAATGCTACCGGAGAGCTGGTTAGCCAGCAAGGGACCCAAAAGCAGGCACCCGCACTAAGCTAACCAGTGACTGAAGCTGAACGCCCCAGGTTCATGCAGAGCGCAGTCACACAGACCGTTGTGTATCCGGATCAGTTTTTCGAAGGGCAACCCCGAACAAGTTGTTTACCTCGCCGATGAGGTAACGGGCATGCCGCAACATCAGCACCCCTCACCGACAGATACAATGCTGTTGTTAGATCTTCTGCTGGAACAGCAACCACGGAAGTAGAACCCCAAACGGGAGGCAGATCAACCAACAGGATGGGTCCCCATGCCTTCCAGGGGTGGTTAAGCCACCTAAGAATGACCCACCACCACAGAACGCCATGCTAGTGGTTTTAGGGAAGCGGACGAAGCCGAAGTTGGCTGCAGCACCATCAGAGACCCACCAGGCCCGACACCTGCCTATGATTGTCTGACGGGGCAGAGGACACCCCATCCACAGCGATGTCAACTGTGACCAGCTCGTCAGTCTACTCTGGGGATGTGGCTCCGGCCGCAAGAGAAATCATCCTGAGTTGCACTCGAGGAGCCCACCCGGCCCTGGAAGGCTCAGAAGACAGCCTCAGAAACCAGGAGCTTGGTGGATGAGCTCAGGGAGTCGACAATGGAGTGGCAAGATCGCGATGTGCGAGTGGAGAACGAGCTCTGCATTCTACGGGCACAGCATTCCAGGACCATCCCCAAGAATAATGGAAACACGACCGGGAATCACTTGTGGCAGACAAGCTCAACAGTAGTGCAGCGGCCCGCAAGTACAAAAACCAACGGAATGATGCTGAGAAACAGGTGAAGTCCCTGACTGAGGAAGTGGAGGAACTCCTTATGTGTCTTTCCCAGTTGACGGACGCCAACCAGGAATTGGGAATTCAGGTTCCCACTTTGCAAGATGAGCTGACTCTGGCTCACGGCCGGATCGTGGAGTTGGAGCAGGAGTTAGAGCCACTTCGCCACAGCGCTGACAACAATGTTCCCAATGGGAAGTTGAAGTTACGTCACGTTCCAAGTCGGAATGAAGTTCTTTGGGCCTCACGAGGTTCAATCCCCGACTGCCCGGCCGTGGACATAGGGAGCCCTAGAGCGGCATGGACACAAATTGCCAATGCTCTGAAAACCCAGCAGTGGGAGTTTGAGGAAGCATGGGATGAAGTGTATCATCGAGTCCAAGAAGATCCGGACTATGACGCCTACACCACCATGTATGCCTGCATTAAGCAGGCCAGTGATCAGATCGGGATGGTTGCTGAGCAGGTGGCCACACCTTTATTCCAGGAGTGCAACCCGGAAGGACCCTGGCCAAGGATTTGGTGGGACTGCAACCCCGTTCCACATCTCACATCGATGTCTAGAAGATGGATACATCCGTGATCACAGCGGTGTCCGACTTGTGAAGAAAGAAATTTGCCAAGAACCAGGAGCTGCAGATTGCACGCCAGCTTGCAGCACGTCAAGCCGGCGAGGTCCGAGAATATGCTCGCCGTGAGGACAGGAATGCTGGAAGTCTACGTTCCATTTCAGGGACAGTTGGAGCCATTGCAGACTCGTTAGAACAGTTTGGTGAGTACGATGCTGCCCGAGGTGGGAGGTGAGGCCCGTACTCCCTCGTGAGGTGGGGGGTTTGAACAGCCATCTTGACAACTTGCGGTACACCAGCAGCTGCCAACTCACTGAGGAGAGATCCACCGCAGGGGATGCCCACAAAAGGGCAGCCAATGACCAATGTCTTCACAAGCCACCTCAACTACGTTTTTCCGATGAAGAGTGTTAAACATGTGAGTGATCCTGACGTGTCGACTGCTGAGTGATAACTATCCTTTTTAACTTCCAATGTCTTTATAAATTCTCTTTGTATTCTTCATTCATACATCAATCACATACATACATATATATGACAGACAATAGCTACATCAGCCTATCATAATGAAACTGCTGTGTACTCTATACCTCGGACATAGTGACAATTAGTTAATGCTGTGTGGTGATTATATACAGACACCAGACATGCTGACATGCTTGTCTGCATGTTCTACTTGAACCATATGATCACAGAACGTGACTTTATATATATGCTTCATTATTAAGTACGTTTCACCTTGATCTACATACTGAGGCTAACAACATGTCATATGACTGGACACAAGTGTACACAGCTGTATGAGGTGCGTTACCAATCGAACAGCATAACAAAAGAGTACAACTACCGTATGGATGCAGACTCTAGATGAGCAGATTAACGAGGCCTTGTGTACACCTGCGCATCAGTCCGATGCCTCACGCCTCCCTGCTGCGCCACGAAGTGGGAAGTGGCTGCAGCCATCAGACACCACCGATGCCGACAACTTGTGCCTCGCCCCGCTTACGGGATTAGGTAGCGGGTTGAGACAGCAATGGTGGGGGATCCTGTCAGGCGCCCCCTCAGAGTTGACAAACGTATGTTGATGGTGGGACAACCGGGCGCATCAAAGGTGCACTTCCCCAGCAACGCCGGATGCGGCACAGCTAAATCTTGGTGGCTGGGACATCGAGCCGGGATATGTCAGAACCAGGCTCAGTTGTGGGAGTTGACACACAGCTGTAGTTAGGCTTTTCAGCTCAAGGACGGGTCAACCCTATTAGTGGCCATCATCACCTTCCAGAGGGCAATTAGCCCATTCGTAGTGTGTTGGCGACGCCCCGACAGGTTTCATGGATGCTTCCCTTTGGTAATCAGAGAAGTTGCTTGACCAGTGTCACAAGTATCTACTTCTGTGATCCCGTCAGTTTTGGCGACATGCACAGTAAGGTGCAAAGGTTCTTTGTTGGCTCTCGGTGCAATGTGGTGCATTTCGCGATATACTTTGTAGTCCTGATGTACAGGTGGGGCGAGGTACTGGGGGGGTGGGTCTGACTTTTTCTGTTTGCAAGTAGCGCAAGTTCCACGGAGCTTGATGTGATTGGGGGCACCACTGGCCATGACCATGTCCCCACATACTCCGTGTGTGTTCTGTGAAGATGAACCCGCTGTCGTCACTCGCCATACAGGAGCACACCTCTGGATACCTTGATTGCTTGTTGGAATACTTAATGTATTTTTGTTGTGATGAGTTTCTATGTGAATGCTCCACTCCCGTACAAGCAGAGGGGTTCAGTGCATGGCCACACAGGTGGTCGTTGAGTATAAGGTAGGTAACACAGGTTGCACTGGACTAAGAATAAGCCCCCATGTTACACATGCCTTGTAATGTTGTTATGATCTTACTATGGCCACTTGTAGGATTAAGACCAGTACACTACCACTTACTACTGAAGTGCCATTAGGGCTTTAGCTTCTGACACAGCAGGTACAGACTGCTTAGGTAGGGCTGTCAACCTATTCCAGCAGGGGATAGGCCCCCCCATTCACCCATCCTTGAGGTCCAGCCGGTGGCTTCCTCACCCCTCTGACGTCTGCTCACTCTGCCTGGACTGAAGGACCAGCATTCGTGTATAGCAGGAGCTGTCATGCGTGTCAGCACTGGTGCAAAATCCTCCGATGGGAGGTCTTTCGTGAGACCTGGGGTCTGCACCCAGGGACACTTGGAGCCATTGCAGACTGTTAGAACCTGTCTTGTTGGATGTGAACCCGCCAAGGCGTGTAGGAGATACACTTTGTTCACACTTTTGCATAAAAAAAAAGAAATTTTCGTAAAAATGTTGGCAAAATCTGGGGCCCAATAATAATGTTTATTTAGGCCCTTGTTATTTGAGGCTTTGGGTTGATTAACAGATTTCATATAACTTGGGGCCCCTGAAAATTATATACTTGGGGCTTCTGCTTTTGTGCTTTTGCATAATATCTTTTAAAGAAGTACAATGAAAAATGTTAGTAGTGTGTATCGGCCTTAAACAATCACATTAACGAGTCACCCTCACTTTTTGACAGCTTTTGACCTTTGAGTGAGCACCCTGCCGCCAGGCCAACCCGTGGACCTTGTTGTGACACATCAGTGACAGGTCCCAGCTCATGTGGCAAACCTCAATTACATATTGACATTTTGACGGGCAGGCCGCCTTCCTCCGCCGTCCGGCCCAGTCCTACCTTGCCTCGTTGTCCGGCTAGCTCTGAGCGTGAGTTGAACAAGGCCCCGGTCCTGCCTTGTTGGCGAGGCTGCTAGATGGGTCAATTCTTATCCTACACTAGTACGTGTCCAGCTTGATGGGGCTTGTGGTCTTCAATGAACAACATCTCATGAATGCATCACTTGTCACTTTTGACAGCTGTGACCTTTCAGTGACCCACCACCACCGCCACCTTGTGCTTGCAGAGCCGAGCAGTCTAGCTGTCAAGGCAATGGATGGGCTTTGCTGGAGTGCTCACCAGAGGCATGGCTTCACTGGAGGCTGTCAGTAAGGTGATGGACGGTGCTTGCTATAAACCTAGACCACTCACAGCCTAGAGGCAAATTCCGCTCAATATCAATCACGGACAGAATCCTTGACAGACTCAGAATCCAATCGCACAATAGCAGAGAATGAATTACTGGTTCTGGTACATGCAATGGAATGCTGGGACTATTACATATCACACACACGCATATTGTGGCACACTTAGACAACAACGTCATTAAATGCCTGATAGAAATGAAAACCAAAAATGTCATCGAAAGTCACCAGATGACTACTGCTCCTATCAGCATATAATTTTGGAAATGCATCACGTGAAAAGGAAAACACAACGTGTTAGCAGACGTGCTGTCATGTCGTCCATATACGATGAACTAACAGCAGAGCAGAACAGCAAACTGGAAGAATATCCAATGACATTACAAGGAATCATTGACTTCCAGATGGACATATAATAATACATACAAAAGCTACAATCAACACTATCACATGGGCACAATCGCTACGCCTGAGAAACAAACTCACAACAAACGAGCAACTTTGCAAATCCAGTGGCCACAGCTATACATAGCCAAAAGAATAAGTTATCAGCCGAAACCTCAGAATTATAGGGACCACAGAAAAGAGGTCTGTCACTGCAATAAATTGCTGTAGCACAAAAAAGCAAGACCAGCGATGTAACAACCGGATAACGTACTTCGAGAATGCCATTTTACCACCGACCAAACACAGAGCACAAGCTGTAGTATTAAGAGAGTACAGGCATACCACAATGCACGACCCTCCAGTCCTGTATCACATCACGGTGTTCAATCAATTTCCAGTTTTTTTGTGAGTTATAAGCAGATTTGTGAGGAAAATGTTTTTTTAAATCGGCGATTTGGATTTTCCACTGTAAACGGTCTAAAACCATTTCTGAACACAATTTTTGTCGTCCATGCACTATAAGAATACTTCAGACACATACTGATGCGACTTATTTCAACTCACATGGAGGGCTGGTTTCTGCTGCTAAGTCTGCAATACATGACCACCCACCTTCAAAATTGAAGTCATCTGATAGAAAACGACGAATATAGTGGCTGTAAAGATATAATTCATGCAAATGTGAATTGGAATGTATCTCAAACTTGATACAAAACAGAATACAAAAATCCCATGCTTTTTTAAAACACATAACTGGCCAAAATTACAAATGATTTTCAACTCCCCTCACGAAAACTGTTGATTGCACATTTTTGTAGATTTGGAGACTTTACACAATATACAAGTTAATAATATAGATGCAATGCATACTGTAGTTTTCAGTCCAGTATAAGCTACATGTCTGACCCAACTTATGGCTTAACAAAGCAATATAAGGCAAAAATATCACTCATTTTGCGGATAGTGGACAGCCATGTAGAACGAGGGTCTTCAACTATTTCAGACTTAGCAGCAGAAACCAGCCCATGTGAGTGGAAATAAATCGCATCAGTATGTGCCAGAAGTATTCTTTATAGTGCATGGACGACAAAAAATTGTTCTCAGAAATGATTTTTGGCCCGTTTACAGTGGAAATCCAAACTGCCGATCTCAAAAGTAAACATTTTCCTCACAAAATCTCTTGTTTTCCTCACAAAATCTTCTTATAACTCACAAAAACTGGAGATTGATTGAACACCGTGCACATGGCAACCAACCCCTACAAAGACCCTAAATCTGCGATATTGGGGATCATGATCCCAATTACATTAGTCAAAAAATTTGCAATGCACGCATGCATCACAAATTGAGACACACCTTGGTATCAACAGAACCATAGAGTTACTAAAAGGTCATTTATATGGAAAGGAATGCACGAATCCACACATCAGTTCATAGCCAACTGCACAGTTTGCCAGCAATACAAAAACTCTGTACCACTTCAAAAGGCACCACCAAGGACAGTACTGTCACCAGCTGCAGTGCTGGAAAAACTCTCAGCCGATTTCGCAGGGACATTTTGAGCCAACAAGGGTCGAGAAATTGATATGTATGGGTATCGTAATAGAGTGCTGCTCCAGGTATCTTGTGGCATGGCCAGCAAAGGATACATAGTTCAGCCAGTGGATTTGCTAAACAATTCCATAAACATGTCATTTGCAAACGTGGCACACCTAAGGTCCTCTTGAGAGATAATGGATTGTCCTTGACCATCAATGTTTGGAGAGAATTAGGCAAATTAATGAATGTTGAACTAATCTACTCATCTCCATATCACAGCACTGGCAACTCGAGGGTAGAACGCCAAAACCGTACTGTCTCAGATATACTGAGATGCCTGTCAACGAAAACCCACACTATTATCACTACCAACTTTGTTGGACAGTAACCCTGCAACACAGGGAACCAAGATATCCATAATGCTCAGTCAACAATATTAAAAAAACCATTGAAAAATACAACGAAGAAAAACCCACCAGACAAACGGGAACCTCACAATATCAACATCAATGATATGGTTTTCTTTGAGGAGGAAAACACCAGACAGCACCACAATCTGCAGAAAATAACAAACAGTCAATATCGGCCCACTGATCGAAAACAAATGTAGTAGGCGACGGAATTTTTCATCAAAAGATGCAAAAACCAGCAAACCAAACAAAATTGCATACATTTGTCACACAGGTGGTGAAACCTAAACGTGTCAAAAATGAAACCAAACAACAAACAATGATTAAATCA